>JANIJG010005688.1:22431-85073 GCA_024611175.1 Megaceryle torquata
TCCTTGCCCACTTGGTCCCTCTAAGAGTACATTGGATTGTGAAGGTTCTACAGTTCTTGAGTGAATGGAATCACTTGCCCCCTCCACGGGGGTGTTCAAGGCCAGGTTGGAGGAGGCCTTGAGCAATCTGGTCTGGTTGAGAGGCGTTCCTGCCCATGGCAGGGAGGTTGGATTAGATGATCTCTAAGGTCTCTTCCAGCTTAAGACATTCTAGGATTCTGTGATTTAATTTTGACCCACTTATAACCGATGCAATTGGTCCACCCTGTTCTTGATGGTATTATTGGGCCTCAGCTTCCCCTGTTTAGCTACAGTCTCTTTGTAGCATGAAGGTGACAATTCTTGCCTTTTAAAAGCCCTTTAAGGCTTTCTGAGTAAAAACCTCAATAAAGAATCAGGCTTTGTAGTTTCACAGTTGCAGCAGGGCTCTGGAGCTTTTCATTAATCTGTCACTCATTCTGACTTTTCTAACTAATTAATGCAAGTGGGGGAAGAAAAAAATAATAAAAACAAACAAAAATCTGCAATTGTTACCAGAATAGGATCTGGATGTTTCATACCTAGCTTTAATTTGGAGTTTTATCTTAATTATCTCCATAGTTTTGACCCACCTGGCAAAATTTCTGCTGGAATGTCCTGTGAACTAGTGGTAACATTTAAGCCAGTGGTAAGTGCAGTTACCAAAGACTGAGTTAAAGCAGAAATGTAGAATCTGTAGAGATGTTTTAATATGTTACTGAAAAACTGAGCGAAAATGTTTTTCATCAGACTACAAAAGCTACCTCTTTACACATTACTTGTTTGGGATTTTATTATTGTTGTTGTTTTCCAGATAAATGAAACTCTGGAAGGAGAAGTCATGTTTATGGCACAGACAGGTTCTTTTTCTGTTCCATTGAGATGTACAACCAAGAGATGCATTGTGAGTGACTTTTTAAAGTACAAAGTCAGTATAACAACAGCAATAGAAAATGAGAGAGCATAAACATTGTTAAAAGTATTTAGCAAGAGGTATTTACATTTCTTTCTTCTTTGCTTTTTAAATGGTCTCTTTCCAGAAAGCAATTTATTCCTTTGCTTCCCAGATTGCACTGAGATTTATACAAAATGATCTTAAGGAATTGCCTCTAACCATGAACTGTAACTGACTTCAGAGTAGAACTCGCTGAAGTAGGAAGCTAGAAGGGTATCACATCAATATTGTGTACTTAAATCTGAGTATGTTTATAGGTCTCTGTGATGGTTTTTGGTTAAAAGACCTTGAAGATGAGAACGCAGAATGCAGCAGGAAGCCAGCACATTAATCTTTGATCAAAGGAGTAATTTTCTTCACCTAGAGAATTCACACCATCACTGTGTGCTAATTGCACACAGGAACTCTTGTACTGTATGCCCTGAGAGTGGGAAGAGTTCAGCTGTAAGGAGGATACTAGCAAGCAACAAAGTTGTCAATGTCTTTTTGATGGTTGAACTTGAATTGCACTTCTTTCCTCACCACATACCCCATTACAAAGTCATTACAAAGTCATTACAAATTCTACATGAGGTAGGGTATTACTTTTAAAACTGGTTGTAAATTATGACAGCCCAAAGAAACAAGCCAGGATGTTACAAACTGAAACGTAGTCACTATGTGATGTTAAATGCTGCTTGCTTCTCAGTCTGATGATAGTAAAGCCCTCTCTGTAACTCAAGAGTAACAGTGTTGAGCTGGTATGTAAATATTATCAGGGTAACTACCTGAGGACTTACACAAGCTGCTACTATGAACACAATTTAACCTGATTTTTCCATTGTCATCCAGTGGACTGAAATGAAAGTGGCTCAGTTTAACAAGTCTTTGTTTTTATGAGCTGGCCTTCATAAAAAGGTGGAAGGATACTCACAGTTCATGTTGTTATTTGGTTCCGTCTTTGAAATGATAATAAGAACTTTCAAGTCTTGTTCTGGAAAAGGCGGATGCTCATTTAATTGACATTACTGACTATCTGGGACAGTAGTAATTAATGGGTTTTCTTCTCACAGCTGGCACTAGATAAAGAGCTCATTGACTTTGGCAGCCATGTGGTGGGAGAGACAATTTCACGGACCATCAACCTGACAAACAGTGGAGCTTTGGGAACAAGATTCAAAGTTCAGACGTCAGCAGGTGACGGTAGTACATGCAGAGCAACAGCAAAATCTTCTGGAAGAATGGTAAGTTCAAAAGCACGTCCCTAAATGAACGGAAACATTCTGGTTTGCAGAGTCTGGTAGAATCATGCAGAATTGTAGAACAGCTCTGGCTGGAAGGGATGTCGGAAGATCAAGTTGTGAAGTAACACCGTCTGTATCCATGGTTTTCCTTCTGCATTCTGTCTTTTGTAGGTGTGTAATAAACAGAAATCTAGTTTTAGCAGACTTAGTTTTGACATAGATCTGCCTGTGTTGCCACTAGAAAAATGTTAGTTCTGTTAATTAGAAAATAACTGACACTATATTGTATTGCTCCCATTCTAGTGTTTACCTCTTTGGGGCAGCCAGCAAAAATTAAATCTGCTCGTTGATAAAGGTCTAGTAGAATGTGTGGTTTTTAGAAAAAGTAACACATTTTTCCATTTATAACATGGATCAGTTGCAACAAAACACAACTCTGCTTTGGAACTGCCTGATAAAATTGGAGCTGGTGCAAGCAAGATGAACAGTCACAGCAGAAAATATTTTTTCTCTGTGTTTTCTAATAGGTTACTCAACATTTCAGAGACTGTGTCCCTGAAAAACAAGTCAACAACAGTCCTGTGACATCTGTGGTTGAAAAGAAGGAAGAGATTGATCCTGGCTGTAGTGAAGAAGTGACCCGCTGCATAGCCCAGGAGGAGCAGCAGAGGACTGAGACAAACCTGAGCCGTAGCTCCCCTGGTAAGGTGACTATTTTAGAAAACTGGCACTGCAGTTCCCCAGGCTGAGCGTTACCCGTTTGTAGAGTTTCCCATAATGAACTGTGGAATTCAGCTTGAAAAGTCACTCAGTAAATTAAGTAGTTCATGATTCTAGTAGTAATGCTATATGACTTTGTATGCTGCCTCACAAAAAAGGACTAAAAATAATGTGCTGACACCATTATATCAAAAGCAGCAGAGAATCTCACTTCTCATTAGCGATCAACGATTCAGTCTTGGAATACAGAACCAACTAGCTTACAGAAACTGCAAAATTGTTATCATTCTTGTCTCAGCAACTGAATACCCACTTCTCAGAATAGAAATCCACATGACAGGTTTATTTTTATAGTCTGTAATTCTAGGAACAAGGGAGCAGAAAGATGAACCTCCTCAGACATTTTCCATTTCATTCCTGATGTTTGCTATGGGGTTAATAAAATCTAGTCTTGTAGAAGAAAGCTTTTCTTACTTTCCTTATTATCTGTATTCTTTAACATTTCATCTGGATATTGATCATTCCAATTGCAGGAAACTAAAAGTTCCATGAAATTGTTCTTAAAGCCCAGCTCATGCTTTCAGCTGAATTTGCATTCCTTGATGTAACAATGCCTGCTATGTACTTTATTAATATAGTTATAGTGGAAAGCTCAGGTGCCCGAGTTAGATCTCTGGCCTAGGGCAAAGCTGTATGGCCAAACAGAAATTTCCTTCTAGACATTTATAGTTCCCCCTCGTTTGGTGTATGCTATTGGATTTGCAGTGTTGACCAAAATCAATGTACTTCTGCTCTGGTTGTGATTTTCCTGTAGTGAAAAGGTGCACACAGGCAGCATTTTGTAGGGTTTTATTTGTGGTTTCTTGTGGTTTGGTTTGGTTTTGTTTTGTTTGGGTTTTTTTAGTGGTAGGGTTTTTTGTGGATGGGTTTTTTTGTTTGTCTGTTTTTTCCCCAGAACAACTTGGTGAAGATGTATTAAATTCGGGATCGGATTTAGACGCACTCGGTGCACATAATTCAGTGGAGTGTTCTCCTGAAGAAGCACCAGTTGAAATTATGCTTGGAAAGGTAATGAATCAAAATTTTCACTAGTCTAAGACTAAAATTTCAATACAATTTTACTACAGTAATACAGCCATTTTCATTAAAAACATGTTACTACTTGTTTAGGTTACTGAAGGTGAAATTGGACCCTTCAGCTCAGTCAAAATTCAGATCATATTTGTCCCAGCTATCCCTGGGGATGTGCGGGCAGAGTTTGTGATCATCTTTGACAACTCGGACAGCAAACCCGTGAGTGATTTTGTGCAAGACTTCCTTTAAAACACTTTAGAAGCTGATTTTTAAATCCTCCTACTTCTGCTTTTTCCAAGAATTAAAGGAGCTTAGAATCCTATAATAGAAAGAGGAGGAGGTAGAGGACAGGTATGTTATGAAGAGTATAAGAAATACCAGTGAGGTACCATGTGATACATATTGTGTGGTTGGATGGGAGGTAACTTTGTAAATCATGGCCCTTCTTTCCGATGCAGTACAGTTATCAAACCTGATATTCTCTTAAATTTCTATGCAAATAATCCAGATATTCCCATTTTATCAGACATCACACTGGAAAACATCTAATGTCCTGGAAAGAAATACTGAAGTACTTTCCTCTATTCCCAGCTTACGTAGTTTATTTTCCTTTTGATGTATCAGAATAGGAATTATTTAGCATGCAGTTGTGAAAATGATGCGTGAAAGCTGGAAGAGATGGCAACTTTAGTTACCACTTAAGCACACTTTGATTCTGCACTTTATTGGAAGCCAAATTCTGCCTGGGAACTGTTCACAGAAGCTTGCCAAAAAAATAAAGAAAAACTTCCAAGGAGCTCAGTAGGCCAATCTTGGCTCTGCCCATGGTCTACAGATGGAGGAGCCTACAAAAGGAGCAGCAGGTGCACGCTGAAGTCTCCTATGGGTCCCTCTCTTTCAGAAGCATTTTATCCAAGTCAGAGCTATGTGGTCACTGATGTCAGACCTCTGGTCATTATAGGAAGTACAGCACTGTGCTGCCCTTGCTGTGTTTCTTTGCTGCCTAAACAAGCTGCAGTGTCTTCAGGTTCTGCATTAGTGCATGGTCACTTACGCTAGATGCACTTTAAATACTTCATTTTGATACCATGGGCAGCATGCTCTTCTGTCAAAGAATCCAAACCAAAGTATAGTTCTTTTTTTTTTTTTTTTTCTGCTGGAGCACCATAACATCTAGGTTTTATTTTACAAAGGATTTTCATAGCTTTGCCTAATTAAAGAACCTGTTGCACTATGAATAATAAAATATTTTATGCAGCTGTAGTTCATAGCAGACATTCTTGCTCTGTCTGGATCAGTAAGAATTTGAGACTAACAGAAATAATTACACTCTTGATTGATGTATTACCAGCTGTGCTTTAGTGCCATTGGAGCTTCTGCTGACGTGCCGGTTTGGGTGGCCAGTCCCAGTGTTGATCTAAAGATCTGTATGTATGACCGACTTTACCAGGACTGCATTGTCATTCAGAGCAGGTGAGATGCCCTTTCATTGCCAGCTGCCTTCAGTCCTTTCACATTTAGTGTAAAACAGGAAGGGTACAACACTTCCTAACTCATATAGGCCTTAGACAGTGCGCTGGAGTGACACTTACCTTGTAAGAACACGGATAGTGACCAAATAGCAATTGACAGGGAAAAAATATCTGGGTTTTCCTGTAGCCCAAGTCAGTAACGTCTCAAGACTGGTTCTGTTTGCCCTGTAATGTAGAGATAGTATTTTGACTCATTGGCTCCCAGAGATTTGCATTCTCTTAGGAAGTTTTTACACGAACATTTTACTCTTTTGATTGTCTTTGGGTGCTGGGTGTCTTCCCTCTACCCCGTGCAGTCACTATCAAATGCTTGTTTTAACAATTTGCATTTCTTAGATCCTATTTAAATAGGATTGGGGTGGGTTTGTGGGAGGATGGGGGAGAGATTGGTTCTACAGAAGACATCCATTCTAAACCTCTTACCAGAATTACATACTGCAGAGATTCTTCACAGTTGGAAAGAAATGAGTAAAGCTGTTATCTCAGAAATTCAGCTTACAGATACGACAGGCACAAGTTGTTATGTAAGTGATTTTACTTGGTCTAGATAACCCAGGGATAAAATTTGTAAGTATAGAAGCAGAGTAACTCCCCTCATGAAAACTTAAGATTTCAAGGGGATCCCGAAGATAGAAGCTGTCAGATTGCTTAGGGCAAAACTTCTTAACTGAGGGAAAAATTCTGATGATCCTTTGCCAAATTTCACTAAATTAAGAGCACTTAATGCATAGTATACTGTCCTTAGTACCCTGGTGAATCAAGTCTCTGGTTTGTCACTCAATTCTCAATAGTTAGGAAAAATGTCTTTGTTTAACAGTCCCTTGGACTGAAATTCATGTGCAGGGATGCGATGTCTCAACTTTTTGTCCTGCAAAACTAGATAGATTTCATTGTTCACATGTGATGCCCAAGAATTTTCTTCCTCTAGCAGCTATTGAAATTCTTCTGTAGCGTGCATCAGCAAGAGGATTCCTCTTTGTTATGTGGTACGTGTCAAACCACTTCTCAAACAGAATGAACTTAAATAGCTATAAATTACTATCAGTGAAGAACAGTTTCCTACGTTAGACTAATAAGTAGCTATTTTTTAATTGCAATAGTGAAAAACTGAGGAAATGTTATCTTGCTGAGGTCTTCTCAGCCCAGCTGAGAAGGCTGCTTGTCCAACAACTGCAGAAATGCCTCAGCTAGTGAGAACTCTACTTCAGAACCAGTAGATGTGATATTTTATTAGCATAACTTCTAGATTCTTTTAATTAAATGTTAATTAGATACTTAAATAGTCCTGCTATTCGGGAATATTCTTACAAATTTCTATTCCAATCCCTAACTAGTTATAAGAAAAAACCCAAACGAACACCAAAACCACCCTAAAGCTTGTAGCAAGAGAGTCTTTACATTTTCAGGGCAAAATCTGCCCCAGATCTGAGGGAGATGCCACGTTAGAGTAGCCTGTTATTCATCACCAGCACACACTCACATCTGACAGAAGCAGAGCAGGAAGAACGTGCCTCTACCTTGCTGCTGCAATCTGCAACCTTCTAGTCTATAGCAGAGGTAGAAGATCAAGTTTGTTAGTTGGTTAGTTAACTCTGGCACTTGTAGAATTGCAGAATGTCAGCTAGTACTAGTTTGGGTTTTGTCTGGTTTTTTTTCTGGTCACATAGAATACAGTAATAAGGAAGCATAAATAGGCAGCATAAAGGATGAAAGTGTCTTATCAGAATCCTGTCCAATATAAATCACTTTGAAAAGTAATTTCTTTGGCAGGTTATAATCTGCACTGATTTAATGAAGTAGTGCATAGTTCTCTTAGATTGTCAACAGTCAGAAATCATTCCAGGCTCTCAGTGCCACATGCTATAGCTGTTGATTTAGAGCAGACCATCTGGACTGACAGCTTGTAAACCAGTCCAAGAGAAGGAAAATGACAAGCTGAAATATTTGTAAATTGCTTGGCAATTTTGCACTTAGGCATAAAATTCCGAAGCCAGAGTATGGTCTGTGGCTATCGCTGTATTATAATATGGCCAGAACTCAGTAAACAGGGAGATGTTTCCTAGCTTCCAATATGCAATTCATGGGGCAAACTGATCACACATTTTAGCAGAGAAACTGGCAGTACCAGCTTAGCCACACTACAACTTCTAGCCCTGTAGAGTCTCTGCTGTTAGAAGAGGAGTTAAAAGAGATCTGTGAATTCACATCTATTTGAAAGAACTCAGCATGGTTTGGGAGAGAAAAAGATAAAAGCAGCAGCATTCTTGGTGCTTTTCTGGCATAAGACAGTAGCCCCTGCCCTGAGTTTGAGGCTTTTTCCCTGCCTGTACAGGCTTCATTTCTGGTATTGAATGTTGATGGTTTATGCTCTTCCAGGTTCATATTTTGGATTCTTCTAACTAGAGACTGGGACTTAAGATGCATCTAGGTATCATTGCCCCCACTTAGGGGTTGCTGGTCTTCATTTTTCTCTTTCTCAGGCAGAATAACGGGTTTTTATTTGTTGCATCCCACCCACCACCAATCATTACATAACCTAGATCCAGCAATGCAAGACGACTCCTTTTCCACGTTGAGTGGGTTCTGTGCTGCAGCTCAGACCAATTATGGCTGTCATATATTACATGAGTCATCCCTATTGATTTAGATAGAGGGAATGTATGTTAGCTGGTATTTCACAATAATGTGGCTTTGACTTTCCCTTGGCCTGACTTACCACTGTGCTGCCCTTGGATAACTACATTCTGGTAAGTTGTGTATATTGCTTGAAATACACCTGGACTTACAGTGCTTCCAAAATCTTGTCTTCTATAGTTAACAGAGAAGATGCGTGATTCTGCTGTAGCAGTTTTACGCGCCCGTCATTTTCAAAGGAAACTTGTAATTGTTACAATTGCAATGTAGTGTAGAGAGATGCAAGTGTGGGGACACCCAACTCCAAGAGCAAATGTTGCTGAGATGGCAGCCTCCAAGGCACCTAAGCATATCTGATCTGTTTGCAGAGCAAAAGCCACGCTGCGTTTGAAGTTTGAAGTATGCAGAGAGTTGAGTAAGCACATGGAGCTGCTTCCAAAATCAGGTTGCATTCAAGCTCAGTCATCCTTCAGTGTGCAGTTGAAGTTTCTGCCCAGGTAACATAACATTAATATTTTCAGTATTTCAGACAGTATCTGTAGGAGGCTGTGAGTGGAAAACCTGAGCAGGTCAAAGTTGTTTTTTTTTTTTCCTTCAGTCTGTAGCAGGCTGGTTTTCACACCACTGGTGTCAATGCAGGCCTAGTCTTCTCCCTCTCTCCCCCTTAGAAGTTGCCAGATGCTCAAGGAGGAAATTAACTTGGATCCCATACCTGTGAGGAAATGCTTTTCCTGTGGTGACAGCAGTAGTGTGAAAATCCTGGCAGTTGCACTCCTGGTAGGATGTTCCCTTTTGGGGGGGATGCTATTCTTATACAAGAGAGGGGTTATCTAGGCAGGTGGCTACTTCATGGATCACTGATTGAATAATTACTGGACAAGAACTCCTGTGCTTGCTAATTAAGGTAAGAATGGTTTGGGCTTCCTGTTCAGATCTCCTTCCCAAGTACATTTTTCTCCAAAATATGAGTGCACTGAGCTTTGATTTCATGTGGGATTTTATAACACATCTTTTAAGATGGTAAAAGCCCTACCCCAGCAAGTTTCTCTTCTCCGTTTCATGACACATCTACATGTACAAACACAACTCTGTTCTGGGGAGAAAAAAAATGAGTTTGAAAAAATTTAACCTCAAGAGCTCTTGTTGACCATGGTTAAATTTACCTTGTCATTGCCATCCTAAAAAACTGAGCAAGATGTTTCTCTTCAAATATAAATTAAATTATATAGACCTTAATTCTGGTGTACAGCCAAATACTTCAGTGGCTTCTGCATTGATTGCTGCTGCAAACCTGCTGCTTTTTTCATCTAGGTTATCTAAAATAAGTATATCTGGATTTACATGGATGTGCTCAGTGTCTCTGGATTCTAAATTGAGAGTCTATCACTGATTTCAAAAATGTCACCAGGTTAATTTTAAAGAACTAAACGTATTTACAGTTCTTCCAACATCTCAAATCCTATCAGATTACAACAACAGTAACCATTATTATGACATTTTTTGCTTCCTAAACTTCAGATGCTGTAAAGCACTGTTACAGTTACTTGAGTAGATAAAAGCATAGCTTGGATTTAGGACATTAATCTTCCTTTGAAAAACAGGAAAGCTTCAGAAAGGAGATTTGGTGAGATTAAGGCATTTCTGACACACAAAGTATCTGGCTGTTTCCGTTTACAGATCAGATTTAAAGACCTGACACACAGAGGAAGTGTGTGTATGACAGAGAAGGATGAGTGTGTTAGAAGCTGATGTGAAGCACTGCACTAGTGACACATTTCTGGAAATGCCACCTCTTTGACTTAGTACTACAAGCTATATGAATAGAACAGCTACATTAGAAGTCACAGAAAAGTAAAAAGAAATCCTCACTGAGCAATACTAAGTGAACAGATAGATGACTGAGGACTTGGGAAGTTCTCCTGAGTATTCTGCACGCACTGAAATGCTTGGTCAGATGTTACAATACTCAACTTTCTGGGTGTTTGAAGCACATATTTTCTGTTTATTTGAAGGCAAATTCTCTAATTTGCTGACTTTCAGAATTCCTAAATACAGGATTTGGAACTAGTCCTGCAGATGCTGGCAGGCTAAATTTGATTTGGCTTTTATGTTTCTCTTTAATTGCTTTTAAGCATGAAGATGCCATTTTCAGAGAGCTATCTGAAGGATTTCAGTGTCTCTTTCCCCAGGGCATAACAGCTAATTTAGAGTCCATTGCTGTGTATGTACAGTTACAATTATTTTTTTTTTCCCTCTGGGTTCATTTGTAATAGATTAAGTTCTTCTGCTATTCTAATGTCCTGTGACACAGTGAAAGCTGATACTTTATTCCTACCTTGTCTTTAACCCATCTTTAGACAAGTCAGTAATACCTCTGAAGATCACCTTCTAAAGTCACATTTCAGACTTGCAAGATTTCAGATCACCATGGTGACTGAGGGGTGCTTTATTCATCAGCTGTTCTTTAACAGTACGTTAAAAGGGATGTAATTCCAGTAGTAGTAGTAGGAACGTTATTGCTGTGGAGACCTAAACAGGAAGCTGCTCACTCTGATGCTGTAAGACACTATAAATAGACCAGCAGAGCTAAAAATACTGCAGCTTTTGTATTGTCTTGGTTTGAAGCTCTGAAATTGAACTTATGATACTAAGATGCTTCAGCTATAGAACCCCTCCCATATTTTACTAATAATTACTAATAATACTACTAATAATTGCCCCCATAATTACTAATCTTCACTGCTAGGTAGCCCTGCAGCCTGTGCGTGCTCAGAGCAGGCTCTGGAGATAGGCCATTCTGTAGGACAGTTGTACCAAGTCCATCTATTTCTGCCACGACCGCATCTTCTTTTGCTTGTCGGAAGGTGGAGCTTCATGCGTCACTAACTTCTGATTGACATTTTCTTCCACCATTCTCCCACTGTTTTCCCTCATGCTTGCATATACCTTGCAGACAAGACGTAGTTAGGCTTCAGTGAAGCACTGGACTTGGTGCTTAACTAGCTATACATGTGAACACTATTTGAGCACAAATATTGCATTCAGATTAAAAGCTGTGAATAATAAAACTCTTAGACCTTAAGTAACACATTCTTCGGTTTTGTTGTTTGGGGTTTTTTTGCTGTTCAGAAATATATCCATCAAAAGTTTGTTATTCCCTTAACTAGAAAGGAGTCAAAACATATTTTATGAAACTGAATGTACTTTTTGATTTTTTAGGCGCTCTCTTCCTGAAGATGCGGGGAGCTATTTTAATGAAGAGACAAGAGTTCTGGAAGTTCCAGTGACAATAGTGATTGTGGATAAGGTTAATGATTTCTGTTATGCTGGTTATCAGACTGACGATAGATGTCAGTTAGTTTAGTGACTGTTCACTTAATGGTACCTAATCTGAGATTAGTTCTTTACTAGTTGAAGTCCCCTGATAATAGTAAAAGGTGCTGAAAGAGATAGCGCAGATTTGATAGTTTCTTCTGGTCAGTGGGTTTATGATCTGGAAAGTTAAATCCTTTCTAGCTAGTGCTCATCTGTTCTCTAGTAGTTTATTTTGTGCTGGAGCTGTCAGATACTGTAGTACAACCTTTTTATAATGATCTGTACTGCAGATGTAGCATACTCTCAGATTTTACATTTCCTGGAGTTGCAGGTATGGTTCCACTCGAGCGTATGGAATTTGAGATACAGATATGACTTTTCTAAATTTTCCTTATCAAAGAGACATTTCCTGTTGCTTATTTTTGGAGAGCAATGAGGCTGAAGTTCAGGGTAGATATGTTACATTTACATACTTTATTGTCAAGGAATAGAGGAGAATAACTTTTTTGCAGTTATCTTTTTGGATGACGCTTCACTTTAAATCCTGTCCTTACAATGCTACAGATGGAGGTTTTTATCCTGTGCTCTTGCATTTGTTTCAGGCAAAAAAAGTTTATCTTACTGTCCATGCAATTGTTACCACTTCTGATTTGGAAATCAGCCCAGCACAGATTGATTTTGGATACTGCACAATCTATGAAGCTGTGCAGGCAAATGTCACGCTAACAAACAAATCCATCTTGCCACAAGAATTTGGATTTGTAGGACTTCCAGAGGTATGTAGCTATCCCCCACACCCCTCTTCTTGTATCAAAATACATTTTGGTATTATGAAAACACGTTTCAATGTGAGTGCGGAGCAGTTCTGGTACTGGTTTGGGTAAATTTAATCTTCTTATGCCCTCAGCGTTTTTCAAGCATTAGAAACCTTTTCAAGATGTTACTGTTCTCACCTACATAACATTATCAGGCTAGCTTTAGCCTTTTCAAATACCTGGTTTTTACACCAAGAAATCTAACCACCTGGTGCACTTTCTTTCAGATTCACTGGGCAGTCACACTGCTAAAGAGAACAGACTTAGGGATGTTGCTTTGGCCTTGAGGCTGGGGACTGTCGCACAGTTTCTATCCAAATGCCTTAATGCTTTGTCTTTAAAACAGGATGGCCTTGTCCAAACTGCTTATAGGGAATTGTCCCCTGAACCATCATGCTTGGGTACTTTTGACTGACTGAAATTAATGACAGCTGCCATTTTCATGTGGGCTCAGTCTACTGAATTATGTTTTCTGCAAGAAGTTAGCTGTTCAGGCTTCGTAATAGCGTGGTGATCACAGTGTGAAATGGTTTGGCATATTGGAATCGGAGCTAGAGAAACCTGACATTTAATTAGGCATTCTTCCTTTCTCTGCTGGTTTAGGGATTAAAATCAAGAGTTAGCTAAAAGAAATTGGTATCTTCAGCTTCATTAAAGCTTTACTTATCAGCATGTGTTTCACGATTAGCTTAAAATGTGATGGGGAAACATTCTTGAATTATCATCAATTCAAACAGAAACCAATGTACATTTGTAGCTATTAAACTGGCACTTGTCATTGTGGTATCTGCACATCACACGGGAACTGGCTCTTCAGAGGTACAGGAGGAACTCTTGAGATTTTTATTGTATTTCATTCAGTTGTCTATGAAGAGTAAATAAACATTGTTAGAGAAAGGTGGTTACCATAGGTGGTAAGAAGCTACAGAAGAGATACTACTGAAGTCGGAGTTAATGGATTTAATGCTTTTGAAGTTATTTTGAGATTGGAAATATGCACGTCAGTGAGACACGAGTCACTAACTCAGATGAAGGCTTCTCACGAGACGGTTTCTGTTTTCTTGACATTTCTACATTTAATAGCATGTTTTTCTTATCTTGCCAGTATTACTAAATTAAGACAATAATTTGATAACCGGTAATTTCTTATTTTAATAACACTAATTTCTTATCCTGACATGTTAAAGTTCGTTGAAATTCAACCAAATGATGGACTTGGAATTCTTCTTCCCCTTGAAAGCCTGACATTGGATGTAATCTTTAAAGCTAACAAGGCAAAAGAGTACAGCTTTGAACTAACCTGCAAATCAGAGATTAATAGGTATGTTAAGAAACTGATTGAGTAGCAGGTAATCTGGAAGTATAAATCACACTATATTTCTACTGTTAAGCTAGTTCAGAAATTAAATCCCTGCCTGCTTTGAAGAGGTAAGGCTGGGATAAAAATGTGAGTCACACAGGAATTCACCCGTTGACAAGAGTTGCTCAACGCCTGTTTGCTTCAGCCTTCCTTTACATATCTGTCTTAACTGAGGTGACTTTTCCTATCCTACCTGAAATTTATCCTTGACACATATCCAAGCTGCAAGTTTGCCCAGGGTTGTCTTAACCTGCAGTGTTCCACTTGCTCTTTCAGCAGAATTACTGAAGGATTTTTACTTCTTTGTGTGAAAATGCTTCATACATTAAGCTAATTCTACTAAAATAATGACACCACAAACTTTGATTTGACTGGATGTATTTGCAGAAGTTCAAGGAGGAAGAATCCAAGCAGGGACTCTAGCCAATTGTGCATTAAAAATAGATAGTATTATTGTTCATCTTCAGGCAAGATTCCCATTGCAAGCTTGAAATTCTGCTTAAATAGGGACTACAGGATTAGTTCCCTATTTTCCGGGCTGATTAAGAGACTATTTTATGCTGAGACAATTTATCATGTGTTTATTTTTAGACAATTCAAGCTGTCATGCAAAGCAGTTGGAGTCCACCCACCTCTTGAATTGTCTCATTCCTTAGTTCAGTTTGCTGCAACAGCTTTAAACGGGGTGTCTACAGCAACACTGTATGTGATGAATTCCCATGTCAGTGTCAACCACTTTACTCATGCTGTCCCAAGAATTGGCAATGGGGAAGTTGCCCCCGTTGGGCCCACTTCATTTGAATTCTGTGTGCCAGAAGACTGTCCAGTGACAATTACACCTTCTGTTGGAACTGTGTTGCCTGGGAAGGTAAATTTCATTTTAAACGTCAAGTATTCTGCCAAATCTTTTCATACTCTACATCCCTACTTGTCACTTGTAAACGAACGCTCAAAATGCGAGTTATTACAACAGCTGGAATATTTTGTGGTGTTAGAAATAATATTTTAAATCACATGTGTGGGGTTAAAGATCAAATCTGGCTAATGCTTTCTGGGAGCTTTCTCCTTGAATGTTCTTTCCCCAGTGTTGTCATTATGATTTATTTGAAGAATGTTTAAATACCAAAAATACGGGTCACGTAAAACCTGCCCACTGTAGCATAGTGGACTTCCAAAAAAGCTGCAAGTGACCTTATCCTTGGGATCATCTTATTCACTTGGAAAGAAAAATTATTTTCTTTGTTAATTTTTTTGCTGTCATGTATATGCTCCTGTTGAGCTTTGTAGGTATCAGACATGTATGAGGGCTGAATTTTGCCTTTGGTTCTTGTGTATGCTCTCGCACTCCCAGAAAAGCTTGATTCAAGTGTCCTTCAGACCAACATTGTCAGATCAGCTAATCAGAGAAGAGGCAGATCGGAGGCTATGCAGAGCAGCTGTGACAGGGGCAGAAATACAAGTAAGGACTGCTGAGAACTAGCACATGCTGTGGGTCTGTTACTTCCAGATATTTATTTCTCTGGGTGGTATTTTTATCATAACTTTGCGTATTAATGAAGCCCAAACTCATGATCCATGTAAGACCTCCTTGTAAAGGATGGGAACATGCCTGTACTGTTGCACTTAACGTGTTGTCTGTTACTGAGCGATAACTTAACTTCATGTTAACAATTTCAAGAGCATTCCTAGAGGAATTTTTGCAAATGTTAGCTGCAAGTACTGTTAAAGAAAAAAAAAAAATTGTACGCTCCTTGCAGGTTTACAGCATACATGGGCTTTAGACACAATGCTGTGGGTCAGTTAATTTATGGGAGTACCTATGGTTGTCTTAAATTATGAGGTAATAAGTAAAATTCCCATGAGAGATGCAGTCTTTTACTCCTTGGTTACTGGGGTAAAATGTCCATTTCAACTTAATTTTACATGATTGGAAATGTATGAAATAACCACTGCCTGTGTGGCTTGTTACCATAATCCTGCTGCTGCTGGCTTGTTTCCTGCACTCTGTCACCTCTTGGGTTTGGTATCCTTGGGCTGGGGTCTGTGTATTTATAAACCAGTGCCTTGACTGAGTTACAGAGATCACCCTCGGGGTGTAACATCTCTGTGTGTGTATTTGCAGAAAAGGAAGAAAGATGAAAAGAGAGAGGGAAGGAAATTGAGCATTCCCATCACCAGACAGCAGTCTTCCAGACAGCTTGTGAGGGATGGGGGCAGGAAACACTCGACTTCTCTGTGTAGTTCTGAACAACCAGAACCCAAGGAGTTAACACCTGAGTAAGTAGGCAAAAGCACCTTGTACTACATAGATGACATTCTCTTTGTAAGTGGTTTAATAAATGTACTAAAACCTATAGGTAGCCAGAAAGCAAACTGTAGAGGAGAAATAGCTTTAGAGATGTTGCGAAGGCTGTTTCCAAAATTAGCCCTGCTTTTAAGCCACGCAGCTGTACCCTCTCATGTCAGGCAAAGAATCCCTTTATGCATCAGAGGGATTGAAGACTTCAAAGAATCTCTCAGAAAGCAGGAGATGTGGCTATATGGGTAAATTTGGCTGAACCAACAAGGGTATTATTTTAAAGGGCAGCCAGAAAGCTGAACTAGGTTACTGAAAGAAACTACTACTAATACACCTTTTTCATTTCAATTTATAACTGAAAAGTCCCACTATGAAATATTGCTGGGCATATTGCATTACAGAAATGTGATGCTGTGTGTTTACATAGCTTTACATGATGTGGAAGTACCAGAAGACACTGGAATACTTAATGTATTCAACATAAGGAAATCAATTAGAGGATTTTGCAATCTTCAGTACAACGTCTATCATCTGGATTTAAAATTTTTATCCTCTTTTGTCAAGAAAAGCAAACAGCTTAGTAAGGTGGGTCCATCAGTGTGCATCGAGACAGTCACTTAGTTTCACTGCTCAATTTTGAATGTATGACTAAGAAACAGTAAACACAAATAGCTCAGTAGCTATCTTTTTCCTTGTCCTCTCACTTATTAAGATGATTTTTATTGCTTGATTTTCTAGTTGTGATGCTTATATGGCAGCCCAGGCTTTCCTGATGAGGACCTTCTGTGGGAGGTTTGAAAAATACATCGTACCCTGCTTTGTTGCGAGTGGACACATCGATGAAAAGAAAGGCTCCGAAAGCCTAAGCTGCAGGTATTTGCAATTGGACATTTGCAATTCATGAGAGTACAGAAATTTGAGGGGGAAATGGTGGGCATGTTAATTTATTCATCTGGGGAGGAAAGTTGTTTTCTGATCTTAATTACTTCATAGGTCAGTGGTAGAAACTCATGCCTACAACCCACTGCTTGGGTAAGAATCAAACACAGGATTATTAAAGCAGCATAAAGGATAATTGTGTGAAAATTGGAAGCCAGACATAGTTGATCTTTCTGCTTAGGTATACACAAAAAGTCAGCGACCAGAAATTAGCTGTTGTTTCGTAATAGCAATTCAGTGATATCCTGTGATATGAACAGCATAAGAACAGATTTCTGCTGATGGTTTTGTTTTGGTGTGATCCAAGAACAAATATCCTTTTACTATCTCTCTAGCCCTTACAACACTTTGTATTTGGAGTTGCACTGTCCAGCTGTAGCACCATCTATTGTGGTCACTTCAGATAATGGTAAAACCATGGTCGACTTTGGTGATGTTGCAGTAGGTATGAAATTTGAATTCAAAGTTTTCTTTTTTTCTGTTTGACCTTTATTTTTTCTGAGCATAGTATTGCATTTTAATTTACATTGTTCAGTTGCTCATTGAAAGTCAACATGGAAATTAGCCCTGTAATAGGTACTTAGGTGGGAAATTAGCTGGCCAGATAGGCTCCTAGGGCACGTGAAAAAGCAGCAGGCACTGGAAAAACCATGGCATCGGAAGCTCTTCTAGTGACTGTCCAAATTTGAGAGCATTTTGCTGAGTCTGACTAGTGCATTAGCCATAGAAATGGAATGAATGTTTGGCCCAGGGTAAAACATGAGTAAAGAGGAGAAATGCATGAGTGAGCATCATCACTTTTTGCAATGTTTTCATTCCTCTCAGGCCACAGAATGATTAAGCGAATTACGATACAAAATATTGCCCTGGAGAAGCTGGAAGTATCCTTATTTGGAAGAATTAAATTTATCTGCCCTGCAGCTTCAGTTTGATTTGACTCTATCTGCAGGAGGAGCTATTTGACACTAGAGCAGGTAGGAGGCAGCAAGTTTCAGACTTAATATGCATCTTTCAGAGTGAGGCAGGAGGCGATGTGAAGAATACACTGGGTGAGACTGGGTGACCTACTGGAATGCTAACTCCAGTCCACCCTTTTCACTGGGAAGAATTTTCCGTAGAGCCAGGCCTGAGAAGCTGAGAAGCACTGAACCACTTTCCAAAGAGTAGAAGGTACTGATGGCAAAGCTGATTTTATTAGAGTGTGATGTGCACGTCACACAGAACCAACAACTCCATTTTGGCTCAATGCTTCTCTGAATGCCGTGTGAGAAGAGGCTACTGCACTGGCCTGTCTGGGTTAAGCTGTGTGGGATAATAGAGGAGACAGCATGCCCAAGATCTTAGGGTGTTGATCACCCATTCCAGGCAAAATCTGAAAATGGAGTTACGTGGAGATCTTACTAACTGGAAACAGATCTTGCAGGTATTTGAATTCCATGAGGAAAAAATAAAACCATTGGATTAGTTCTTTTCCATGAGTTAGTTACTGATCTCTGAAAAAGCTTGGAGATGGTTAGTTTATACATCTTTGGTCTGAAGAATGCTTAGAATCTGTTCTTGTATCTTTTATCCCAATCTTTGTTTATAAACATTTTTTTCCTTGAGTTGCACTGCTTCAGCTAGGATTCTCGGTTCTGAATCCCAGTGGTCCCTTCCTGTTTGTCAGACCCGTTAGAACGCTTGAGTCAGGTGAAAGTAAACCCCTCAGCATCTCTTTTTGTCCAAATGAGAATAAACAGGTGAGTTAGATACAACGGTGATGGGGGAAAAAGAGGAGAGATGGGGAGATGTAACGGGCTCTGTAATGTACACGTATTACTGACGGGGATCAGGCTGTATAGTAATAAAAACTTTGTTGCCTGGGCGTAGCCTCTCCCAGTATTTGGATCCTTGTCTGTGCACTAAATCCAGAAGTTCTGTAATAATGGCCCCTTTCTGGGAGGAGGGTCAGTTGAAGGGCTGGAGGTGTTTTCCTTCAGCAAATGGGCTCACACAGACATCCTGCTGGCAGTTTTTTGAAATGCTGGACATCCGGACGACAAAAACCAATCTAACCCTAAGTATCACCGGTCATGGGGTGATGCCATCAACTGTTTGCTCTGTGGAAGACGTACTCAACATGGGATATGTCATAGCTGGAGAGAAGGTGACTTCCACATTCAAGGTAAATCCCTCTGTGCTGAACGGGAAAACACAACAGTATTTGTAAGGAGGAAGAGGAGTTCTGTAGTTTCTTAATGAAAATGCTGTTGTGTGTATTAATGTCATCAGATACAGAACACTTCCACCCTGACCCTGCCATATGCTATACAGCTAGATTCACTTTCACCAACAAGGCACAAAGATCAGCAGAGTCTTCCATCCTTTATTACGTCGTCTTTGCGAAGAACAGAGATTGTTGGTAAACTTGTTTTTTTCTTTCCTCTTTTGATAAAGACTCGAAGTATAAAGCAGCATTACATTGTCCTGTTAGACCTACACAACTGTCAAAACCTTGGGCATCATGTCACTGAAATTAAAGACCTGCTTTTGTTTCCCCAGCAGGAGCTGTACTAATTCTTTCAATATGGGTGGCTGTAAATTTATGCAGCTTGAGCAAATATCCCCAAGTAAGGAGATACTGTTGTTTGAATCTAAATAAACCCACACAGTAATTGCTGATTAAAGGCTATATTTAGGGATGTCCATCTCTGTAAAAACCCATTAGAATATAGGAAGGGTTTGGTGATGCTTCTTCAGTTCCTCTAGAGAGTAATTAAATGGGTTTAAAATATATGAAGTAAACCAGAGCTATCCTCCATTCTTATTTGTATCCTTGTTTTTATTTACCAGGAACACAGAACTATAATGGCTTAAGTGTGTTCAGCATCTTTCCAACAGAGGGAGAAATTGCTGCTGGGAAGAGTCAGGATTTTATTGTTACTTTCAGTCCTGATCATGAAAGTCTGTACTATTCTGACTGTCTCAAGGTTGTGCTCTTTGGCAAGGTGAGACAATCAAGATACCTGGATTATGAAATCAATGTCTAAATATGACCTACAGTGATTTTTAGCAGTGTGGGTCTTAGCAGGGGTTTCAGATAATTTTATCTAGTGTACAGCATTTGTAGGCAGAAATATGACCTTTATTAGCTTAACTGATGTAGGTAGGAGATGGCAGGTTTGGGGCCAACTGGCTTTTTCCAGGTTTTAAATATTCAGTCCTAACAACAGTAACTTGGGATTCAGTCCCATTGTCTGCCCAGCTGCCAGCACTGTGTAACTGGGAGATGTTGGGAGCCAGGTTGCTGCCACACTGCTGAGCACAGATCCAAGACATTCTCTGCAAACAGTGGAGGGGAGCTAGACCTGCACAGTGCAGACTGGCAGGTGCACCGAGTGCCAGGAAGCTGCTTCTGCACTTGCTTAGCATGAGGAAGGAGGTTTCCATCTGTAGAGCAGCAGTTGAGCTGTGATGGAGCCCAAGTCAGGATATACAGGCTGGCAGCATAGCAGGTGGCTTTGTGCACGTTCCAAAAAAGAAATGACCAAAAGTTAATGTAGAGTGCCAGCTAATGACCAGCAGCCGGCACTGCAGACACAGGGCTGAGACTGGTACTGAGCAATCAAGTAATTTCTTTCCTTGCAAATTTTGTATCTCCAGATTATCTTTGGCAATGAAGTTAAGAATGCAAATTGGAATAAGCTAAAGATGAATGGACACTGGTCCTAGTTCACAAACTTCAGCCCAGTTTGGTGGCAGATAAGTTTTACTGAAAGGTGGCTTTAGTATAAACAGTGTGTCTAGTCCACTCCTGAGGTGCACTGCCCGAGAAAGAAAGGTTGATGGAACAGAAGTGCCTGAGTGGACAAGAGGAGGGAAAGTTGCAGGGTTCTTGCATTAGGGTGCAGGGCCCCTTGGCGTTTATGCAGGCTGATGATGTAAGAATTTCTATGCACCTGATGCCCTTGTCAGTGTTCCAGTTACATCCATACTTAAGCTTTGCCTGCATTTGGAGCATTCTTGTCTTATCTAGAAAATAGCCCACGTGTTCAACCTAAAGGGTGCAGCAAGAGCTCATCCAATGTTTGTGGAAGGAGGAGTTCCTCTAGACGTGCCCATCGAGTCCTTGGCTGTCACATTACCCGTGTCATCGCAGGAAGCACTAGTGGGAGGTAATGTGCTACCACTTCAGTACAAAACAGTGAGTGATAAGACATGGGCATGTTCCTCATTCTTTACAAAAGAGCAAATAAAAGATATTTTTTCCAAACAAATAAGCATTGCAGTATAGCCTATATATGTAACACACGCACACACACAAAGGCAGGAAACTTTCTCCTAAGGAAAGACTTTCTCTTAATTTTAATGGAGTTAAATCTTAATGACAGTCTTCCATCCCTGCCACTTAACTTGCAAAAAATTATTATAACTTAATACTACTCTAAAGTATTAAAATATATTTGCTTACTGCCACTTCTTTGACTTGTATGAAATGTTTATACAATTATTTCATATGTGTAGCATATCCTGGACTCTCCCAATTGTACTGTTATGAAACAGACAGAGTTTCGGGAGTTTGTATTTATCCTTCCTTAATTTCTTTGGACAGGATCTGTCTTCAGAGCCTGTATATAAACAACTCCTAGCTCCTGAGCTATAAATACAACCACATCCCATACACAAGCAGGAGTATGGTACACACAATGTATACACCATGGGGCTCGAAAACGAGCACGAGACTTGAAAAACAATTAACAACTCCAGTCTGTAATTGCAAATTATGCAAAACCTTCTTTGGCTTAATCCTTCACTAACTCTGTAAGAAGGATCTGCTTATCTATGCCAACTCATGGATTTGCCACATCATTTTGTTGTGAACAATACTGGTGTAGTTTATGCTTGTTCCAAACTGATAATCACTCAGTTTTGCCTGTCTCAGAGTTTACTTGTTTCATATTTGTTTAGAGCTACAAAAACCAGTGAAGTCCATTCTCCTCATTCTGGAGTACATCGAGGGAGAGAGTTCTCCAGTCCCTGCAATGACAGAACTGAAAGTTGGAGCCATACAGTCAACTCAGTTTGCTTCTAAGAAGGTGAAGAAAATAAGAAGTGCAGCTTTGTGTAATGAATGCTGGCAGTGTACAAATGGCTACTGGTCCATTCTGTCAAAAAATCGGTCTATAAGTGAAAAAGTATGGCTTTCAGGGTTTCTGATAAACTTTACATTATCAAAGCATCAGTGTTTGAAAAGAAAATAGTATTTTTCAGGGGCTAATATGAGGAATTAACATTATCGTATTAAGTTGGCAAATTAATCTAGCAGCTTGCTTCCCTAATTCTGAAATACAGAAGTTTGAGCACATAACTGACTTACAGGTCTGAGCCTGTTATATTAGTATGGTATTTTGTGACAGCTCGACAGAATGAACAAGATGGATACTTGGAGTTTCAAAGAGCAGAAGCAATCTGGCAAGCGATTGGCCCACGTACAGCATCTGGGCAGCGCTGCCTTCCAGGCACAGTCCTTGCGTTTGAAGGAGCAGAGCTGGCTGTGGTGAGGGTGTGTGGTGTGTGTCTCTCGTAGAACGTGGAGTTCAGCCTGGACAGCCTGCCACTCCTGCAGCAGAAGGGCTTCGCTGTGGACGCTGTGAAGGGAACTGTTGAGCGTGGGAAAGTAAAACGCATCAGTGTCTCTTGGGTGCCACCTGCTGACTTCTCGGTAAGTGACAGTCGCTGCGGCCACAGCTGGAGGTGTGTGGCAGCTGTTTTCCCCGGCCTGTAGGAGCCATACAAATGCTGATCTTGAAGATGTCAGCAGCACAGGCTGCTTTGACACATCAGGGTGACAGAACACGTGTAGTTTCCATAGGTTCCAAAGGCAGTAAGTATAGGCTGCTATAAACACTGATGTGAGAATAAAAGCCCGGAGCAGTATGTATGATTTGGAGGCTTGCTACCTCACCAGGATTCCCACTCATCTGTGTGATGAGAAGAATGAGCATCAGTCACTTGTATCTTACAGAACTTCAGATAACTTCTTACAGGTCACTGCATTATAGAGCACCAGAAGGCCAAAATGCTGCTCTTAAATAGAAGACACAGCTTTGATCACACCAAAGTGAGCTTTTTAATGCCCCTTGTGCAAGAAAATCTACAGTCTTGCTGACACAGAACTAAGTCTATATGGATCTTTCTGCTCCCATGTTCACATTTCTTTTGGCTGTGGGCTGCCTTCAGTATATTCCTGGAAGTCAGTGGGGTGGGTTTGGTTTTCCACTTGATGAACCCTGCTTTCCTGGCTGCTTCCACCTTCTTGTATTGTAGAGCCTGGGCATGAGGTTCAAACGCCTCGACAGGGCTGTGATTGCCCTGCCTGATTCATCTTCTTGGGCATTCATGGAAACAGAAAGAACTTACTCCCCTGCTTTTTGTTGTGAGCCGTGTGTGGGATGGCAGAATGAGTAGCTTGTTCCAAAATTAAGATTGCTGCTATCACTTGTGGAAAGAAGGCAGTGGAGTTCCCAGCATGATGTATCAGGTTGACATCGTGCCTTTTGGTAACCGCTGGTTGTTACACAAGACTTAACACTAACTGATGGCTAACAGGATCCATTTCTTTCCCAACCCTCTCTGCCACATTTTCTGTTGCTCCTGTGCCTAGTTGTCATGGTTGTGATGTGGTGACAATATCTGTAGCACTCTGGAGATGGAATGCTTCATCACTTTACTTACTGCAGTAGGAGCATTGTGGGGAAATACAAAAAAGCCAACACAGGGGCAAGAGAGATCATCTATAGCTATAAGCAGTACCTCTTACAAGTCAGATGTGAAATATATAGTGTACAATTTGATCAACTAATCTATCTTCAAAAAAATAGGTTGATTTTATATGTGGCTTTTATTTTTGTAGGCTGATGACCCTCTGCTTGTGACAGCCCTCCTCACCTTAAAAGGTGACATAAAGGAATTTTACCAAATCCACTTCATGGCAAAAGTTGTATCTGGAGATGCTTCCACTAAGTGAGGGAACCAAGCTAAATGGAAAGGAAGGTGAAGGCTCACATTACTGGGAACCATTGGATCTCTGTTGAAACACTGAAAGATTTTGAGATTGTTGCAAAAAGGGGAGAGCAGGGAGGAAGGTGACAGGTAATATTTCTTTTTTTTTTCCCCCCCACAAAATCCTATGTAAACTCCAGTTCCACTAGTTTCATTTTCAAGACACCCCTGTGACAATAACTTTGTGATAGAAGAAAGAATGAGTAAGGGGCCTGAGTAGATACATCTGCTGCTCATGACAGTGTCTTCCAAAGGTGGGCATTCCCTCGGGGGCAGTATCTTTTTTACATCTGTGTGGATGAGTTTCAATGTATCTCTTTCGAATTTCAGCTGCATTTTAATGGATTTGGAAAATCCTTGACTTTTTCCCTCTTTAGACCAGAATAAAGCTTCTTATTCAAGTCTCCTCCAAATTGTTTGGACAGTTTTTCTTACAATACACTGGGAAATCTTTCTCATGACACATGGACAAGGTGGAAATGGTGACCATGCTGCTCACTGTTCATTTCTACATTTGCTTTCCTCTGAATTTTGACTAAGAGTGGATTTCTGCCTGTTGCTGGGGAACCTGGAGTGCCCTGCAGGTATAACTTCTGTCAGGAAGCAGTAGTTAGTTCAGGGAAAAGTATAGAGGCACTGCACTATGGAGAATGAAGGGAGCAGGAAGGCAGCAGTCATCTAGAAACAGATAATCTTTTAAATCTCATATCACACTCTTTCTTGAATCACGGTAAGCCTGTGGCAAAACTCCCTCAGCACCAGTCCAGAGGTGTATCACCATTTGGCCCTGTGTAGCTGTTAATATTGCTTAGTGAGATTAAGCAGCAGGAAAATAGGAAGAGACTATTTGTAACTATCCCTAAAGTAAAATGCATCAAGCTGGTCGGACTGTGGGGAAAAAACAGTAAAACACTTGTTACAAGAAACACTTTAACTAGTTTCCCCCTTTTATAGAGGAAGCTTTTATAACTGATGAAGAGGGGTTCCTTGTTTTTTCTAGAGACACTGTTTCATCCATTCAGATCTGTTCCCATTTGATAATGGATCAAGTGGCTGTGAAGTTACTCAACTCTTCATTCTAAAGCACTATGGATGCTGCAGCGATAACCAGTCTGCAAGGGAAGAGGCAGGGACGGGGAGGGGGGTGGCAGTGCCAGACCGAGACAGCTCTGCCTTCAGAAGAGAGGCACAGCTGGGGCAGTCAGGGTGGAGTGGAGGACAATGAAGCTTGTGTGCTGACTCTCTTACAGTCCCCACAGCCCTAAAGAGGAGGTTAAATATCAAAATGAGACTCCTGTAAATAGTACTGCAGGGTTGACAGTTACCTCCTGATAGGGAAGTTTTCAGAAAGCAAGCAGAGGCACAGCATGTTTGAGTAGAAGGTTGATTTCAGGCAGATCAATTTGGGGACATCTATTATGTGATTGGATTTTACTCTTGGAAACTGAAATTAATGGCTAAGAATAAATTAGTCTCCAGACTCTCATAACCATATAATGTGATAAAAATAAATGTAAAATGATCTACTAGGAAACAACACCCCTGTCTTAGGAATCTTCCCCTTCATAGAGGTCAGGTACTGGGAGAAAGCATCCAAAGCATTAAAAAAAAAAAAAAAAAAAAAGTAAAAACATGTAAAGAACACACAAAAAGACTATGACAATGTTGGGGAAAATGCAGAAAGTGCTTGCAAGAAGAAGAAGGTGCCTTAGCAGGAAGATGTATACACAAGGACTAGATGGTCCAACCAACAGTGTTTGCTTGGACACTGAACCGGAAAGACTCAACTTCGAAGAGCTCTGGAAGTGCCTGTTCAGTTGTAGAAGTGGGAGGGTCAAGCCCACAGCATTGTGTTAGCAGACTAGGAAAGAACCTGCTATAAACAGCAGCTGCCATTGCCCAGCTTAAGTTATTGTCTGTACTGAACAGTTTAAAAGGTAAGCAAAGGGTATAACCTGTTTTTAACTGCTGTCTTTGGACTTGATCTGGAAAACTCATATGAATAATTCCACAGACTTGAAGTGAGAATAAGGCTCTGGGTTTCATGGGTCAGATTTTCTGTGGTTAAAGCTAAATGTGTTTTCTTTCTCTCCAGAGGGAGTGTTGAACCGTGATAATAAGGATAGGTTACTATTTCTGGGAGCTGAAAATGAAAAGTGTTTGCAATACACCAGCTGACATTCTGTAAAGCACTTAAGGAAATCTGAACAGTTTTTATTCTCTTTCATGAGAGAAAAGCCTGTTATTTTGTCTTGGGCCTCAAAAGTAATCATATGTGCCTTCTTAGGGGCATAATGGCTGATCCTTGCAGGACGGGGTTGTGCTTTCTGAGTGGTTTTGTTCTTTTGGCACACAACGTTCAATGTGCCCGGCTGGTGCAGGGAGCAACACTTGAGCAATGAGGGAGGCAGGCTGACGTGAAAGGGAAAAATAAATTGATATGGGAAAGCAGATCCCTGGTAAAGCTTAGCACAGGCACACAGACTATGCTTCTTCATTGGGAACACTACGACAACTTCAAAAGCACAGTTATTTTTTTCTGCAAAATGCAGCCCTTGGATGTTCCACTGTCATTCAAAGGAGAATTACCACATTTCACCAAGGGATAGAAAAGAGTGGGATCCTTTCCAGAAAGAAACAACTAATCCTCTGATATATTTGGTGTAATTATTGGGCTTGATTTAATATTTAAATTAACTTTACCAATCTGTAGAAGAGCTGAGTAAATAGGTTTCCCTTACTAGACACAGATTGTTTCTTTGACTCAGCTGCCTGGGGTGGGAAAGCGAGCACCCCAACTTGGTGAGAGCTGTGTGCTGGCCCATCACTGGGACTCTGCACGTGCCTAAAACCTGACCATTATCCTTTCAGAGTGAATTCTGCAACTGTGATCACTCTTGGGTCACTGGACACAAACTCTTGTGCTTTCAGATTTGGCTCTAAATGCAAACATACGCTTCTTGTCTCCAGTGCTGTTCTGGTTTAATAACAAAGCAATTCACATTCAGGTATGATCTTTACAATCGTTAAAAGCTCTATCTAGCTCATGTCTAAAGAAGAAAGGAAATGAGAGAGCAAATACTGGTGTCACACACATCTTACTAGTACATGTTCTGCTTATTCAGTGACTTCAGAGATTGCTTCACGCTTATGAATGCAGTTTTTCCTAAATGAGAAGTAGTCCCATGACCCTGAGCAGTCCTGCAGGAAAATACTTTAGTCAGTTTGCCACATGCTATTACTGAGGCTAGAAACACTGGTTTTGAACCTTGTGAGCAGAAGCAGTGAATGTCACCTGGAGAAGGGTCTATTGAACCTGGTACTTCCAAGCTGTTGGGTCCATGATTGCCCCTGGTGTATTGGAACTTGTCCCTGCTTTCTATAGAAGAAACCTCTGGCAACCCAAGTTCCAACATATTCTCCTCCCAGTGCAAGACAACCATAAAACATCATGCAGAGCTTTTAATTGAATTTCTACATGTGAAAGGTTGGTCACAGTGAAATTATTTTGGAGCAAACCGATCTTCAGAGAGCAGTCAGTACCTTTTCAGTTGTGTTTCATGTGTTTTAACAAGACTACTTTTAAAAAGGGAAATTATCCACTTTTCCAAACTTTTGATCTTTTCTAATAAACCTAGTTTCTCATTCCTCCTTCAAAATCTCCCTGAGACGGCATAAGCACAGGGTACCTGTTTAACTGCTAGCGGCTCTGATGGCTTAAATTCTCTTAAGAGCGCTGAGCATCAGTCCCAAGCCTCTGCAAGCCGAACTCTCCCCGTCCCGCCTGCCTTTCTATTGTCACTCTCCCAACTTCCCGGCCAGGGCACGCTGGGAGGGCCCCTCCGGCTGCCGGGCGGGGCTGAGGCGGGGGAGACCCGCGGCTCTGCCCGCTTCGATCGGCAGCGCTCCGGCCGGCGCGGCCGCGGGGTTCGTTCCTCGGCTCCGATGGCGGTTTTGCTTCCCGAGGCCGAGCCCAGCGCGGGGCAGGGTCCGGGGCGGCGGGGCCCGGGGCGGCCCTACCCGCCGCTCGCCCCCGCCGGGCCGCGCCTCTCCCTCCGCCGCCGCCGTTGGGCGACGGCAGCGCTGGCTTGGTCACGGCACCCCGCGTGATAACCGACGGGTATTTATTGAGCTGCCTCCCCAAGCACGGGGTGCTGATCTCGGGCTTCCCGAGGGCTTTGCGTCCCTGCTTGTCCTTGAAGAAACTCCAGAGGTTGCACCCACCCTGCTCCAAGGTGGACGCCTGGAACTTACTGCAGCGGGGTCGGGGACTGTGGCCCCCACACCCCCACCGCTGGACTCTGCTAAGCAGACACAGCTTCTCTTCTGGCCACCTGCTTATCTGATTCAGTTTTATTTCCCTTTCCTAGGCATCGCTCTGTTCTGAGAGTAACTGCAAGAACTCTGATCAGTGAGTAATCACAAATTTTCAAATATTTGTTACCAAATCTGTGCCCATCGCGACCGAGTGGCATTGTCAGATCAGAATGACGGCTTACTGACGGCTGCTGTTACTGCTACTTTTTTAATCTCCGAGATCGTTACCAGATTACAAATTTGACTTGGCTGGCCTTCCTCTGTAGATGAAGGTGGATGATCCACGCTCTTTCAAAATGACTCTGAAGTATTCTCTTCAGGGAAGTCAGTCTGCAGATTCTTTT
This sequence comes from Megaceryle torquata, assembly GCA_024611175.1. Lineage (NCBI taxonomy): Eukaryota > Metazoa > Chordata > Aves > Coraciiformes > Cerylidae > Megaceryle > Megaceryle torquata. The sequence goes on from JANIJG010005688.1 coordinate 51,018, forward strand.
CTGTGCTGTTACATGAAATTCATTGTATGCAGTTCGCTGTGTACAACGCTGCTGTGGCAGCTGCGCTCCTGTGCTGTAATAGAAGCTGTTTGCCTATTTTTGTACTATGAGTAGATCTAAAAAAACATTTCTGGTTGCATTGGAGCTATGAAAAAGTAATTTAAATATAATGGGGGGAAATAAGCAGTTGCCGTAAACTGGTGTTTTCAGACAGGCTTATGGTATTAGTTACCTCATCTCAGTTAACTTTAAATAATGCTTTGATTTTTTTTCTGAGAATCCAGCAGGTGTAGTTCTCTCTCCTAAGCAACAGTCAAGTACCACTTTCTAAAAACATTTATTGACTCAGAAGCCAACTTTTATGGTGGGATTATTTGTATGTTCTATACTGGAGTAATATTCCATCTATGAAGAACAATCCTCACACTAAATCTGAAGGGCTTTTGCCCCGTACTCTTACTGTTTGCTTTCCCTTTTACACCTCGGGAATCATGTGAAATTTATTCCCTGTCATACACTCCCTGTTTGACTGTAGATATTTAAATCAGTGAATCATCTGCCTTCCTTCACAGATGCCCTCAGAACATGTCTAATTGGACAAGTCTGTGGTATGTCTGGTAAGTTTATTATTAATCTTAGTAACCCAGAATAATTTGAAAGTTATTATGAACAGTAATTGTAGTAAAGCAATGGAAACACTCTTCTCTCAGACGGGACGGCGGAAAGGGTTTCTCTCGGGCTTATGAAAGCTGCCAGTGGAACATATTACAGAAGAGAGCCCCGGGAGATAAGGTGTCAGGCAGGGTACAGCATTCGTCCAGAGACAGGTCATCTTTCCTTTCTGAAAGCACTGCACTTTAACTGCAGGGCTTGTTTATTCTTCCTAAACAGACAACTTTGCTGAACAACGGCAGCGACACGGCGTCGGCTTGTTGGGGCTGGGCTCTGCCAAAGGCCTCGTTTTTATGGGCCAAGAGGTTGTTGGGTGTAGTGTTGTGTTTTCATTCTGAACTCCATCTGATTGCAAACCCATTTACTACCCGTTTGAATGACGGAAAGGGGAAAACCAGTGTTAAGTAAAAAGCTCAGCTCTTGTCACAAGTGGATTGGTCTCTTGCCTAACGTGTGGTACGTATCTTAGCATTATCTTCTATTGGATTCTGTCAATATATTCACTTGGATGGTAGCACCCAGAGTGAGTCGGTTCCTTTTAGCTGTAAATTGTGGTTGATATTCTTTGCTTTCTTAGAAGATGCCGATACGTAGAACTGATTAAAAATACATAGTTACATAAATCTTTTAAGAAGGCTTCAGTAGTTAGGCGGTGTTGAAATCATGGAAGGTAATGAGCTAGTGCTGAGATTTATCTTGTCGAGCTGCCTTTACCTCGGTGATTCCTGCCTTCATCCAAGGGCAGCAGCACATGAAGGCACAATGATTTCACAGGGGACACTATCGTGCAGCTCGTGGAGTGTGAGGACACACTGACAGGCTGGTGATGAGGTAATGCTCCTCGCACTGGAGGAATGCTTCAGCGCAAGGTTCCAGCAGGGCAGCATGTGCTGCTCACACACAGTTTTAAGTTGCCTGAAAGTGTTTTTCCAAAACAATATTTTGCAAGAAAATGCATGAAATTTGTGGCAGTTTAAGGCCTTCAAATCCAACCTTTAAACTGAGTGCAGTCTTTCTGTGTGTATCTGACTCTAACAGAAATACAGTCTTGTTTAAATAAAACAGTTATTAAAGAAATGTTTATGTTGGAATCATGATTCTTATGGCCAAGTACTGCCTTCAGTTTGGAAAAAAAAGAAAAGAATGGAATGCTATTGAGGCCACTTCTATACATATTTAGGGTGGAAAATAATCCTAACGAGAAATTCAGGAGCATGATCTGTCACACAGCAATTCCTGTCAAGCCACTGTGGATGGATGTGCTGCAGTGTTGTCCTTCGACCTACTTCTTTACAGGACTTTCAAGCATTTCTCATTACTTCATCTTCTCATGTCTTGTCTTACTGCTCACCGAGCTCATGAGAAGAGTGGATTAATTTGAGGAACTGGTGGGCGGGAACAGAGTTTCAACTGAGAGAGGCTGAAACACTAGCACATCAACCTACGTACACTACAAACTGTTAAATGATAAACTTTGTTAAACAATAGCTAGAGGTAGAATTGCATTTTCAAGACACTGCAAAATACAATTTCTGTGCTTGTTTATAAATATAGGTGCTAGGAAGGTTTGTCCTTGAATTTCCCTCCAAGTACACGCCTGCTGTTACTGTTGAAAGCGGAGCCATTCACACTTGATAAGAGTTGAAAATTCAACACAAAATCATTAGCATTTCAGCATCTGTGAGCCGAGGGGATTGTACTGATGGTCAGTTGTACTTCAACTTGCGATTAAGTGGTTGTCATCCAGCTTTCTTATTCAGGATCCTGCACCTTAGGAGCTTTGGCCTGGCTTTCACCCATTTAGAGTGAAATTATATTCAGCACTGGAAGAAGGAAAACATAAGCAATGAAATTATGCTATTCTCCCTTCTTCTCTGAGGTTACTTTTGCTGACTCTGTTCCTGCTCCTACTCTGTGGAGTCACAGCAAGCTGCATCAAGTTCTGCTGCCAGAAGAAGAGGTTTCCAGTTGAGACCTTCTCTAGGCACCCTTATGATTTGCCAGTTATTGCTCTTGACAGTGAGAGCACTGCCCACAGCACAGTGACCTGTAAGTATCCTCTGGGAGTCACCTATTCAATACCGCTTGGCTACTGAACACACGTGTGCCCAGAATTCTGTGTCTAGCCCTTGCAATAATGGGACCTTTCTGATCATCTTATCAAGGCAGCACAGCACAAGAGATAAGTGGGATTTACATGCACTGTGTTGGGTATTTCACAATAATTACTGCATGGTGAGATGCAGACATTTACTCTCTGGACTGCTTGCTTTTGGAGAATATACAGATTTCTTCATGGGTAATTCTGAACTGATAGCTCCTACTACATGGTGCATATGTTCTGATACCACAAAAATGAGAGTCTATAATTTCTTGGGAAAAAATCAGGACTAGATCTTTTTATACCAGCGTTCCGTGCAGGTATTTAATTGTGGTTTTTTAATTCCTTTTCTTCACAGCATATAGCTCATTGCAGTACCCTCTAAGTGCCCCTATTCCTTCGATATTTGTGGACATGGATAAGAATATCGTGTCCCTTCCAGCTTACAGCCTCTATGCAATGGAGTTGCCACCTTCTTATGATGAAGCTGTCCAGATGGGGAAACAATACATTGAAGTAGCACAGATAAGCCAGAAACTCAATGACATCCCTGGAGAGGTGAGTCCAGGTGAGCTGAATCCCAGCCAGCATTCACCTGATACAATCAACACAGATCCAGCAGCACCAACAAATGCAGAAAATTCAGAAGATGCAACACAGGAACAGCCACAGCTCTGACTCATTTCAGATGGGAACTAAAGGAAGGGAAGGACTGTAAGAGCTAAAGAAGACATGAAGAGTTTAATTTTATAAGCAGGTTATGATGGAAAGATGTTTCCTCTCATGCCCTTGTAATAATCTGTCAGTTAGAAGAAATGTTTTCTGCAGCTGCTATGATCACCTGGTAAAGCTTCTTCAAGGATATGAAATGAAGTAAAAGGGCAGCAGTTTTAAAATACCTGTAAAAGTGGGACATGAATGCTTGCTCATCTTCTGTTTAAATAAAATATATTCCTCATACCCAGCATATGGCAATAAAGAAGGTCAGGGGAGTTGTGCCATCTTGGGAACACACACGAACAGTCAGAACAGTACAAACAGCAAGTTGTTGTTCCGGAACAGAAGCTTCCCAAACTGGAGTTGAAAGGGGAATCCTAGCAAGTCACACTGAATAACCTCTGTAGTTTCTCTTCTTTTGAGAACGTAAACTGCTGAGAAAATTGCAGGAGTGCAAATTGCTGCATAATGTCACATGCTCCTCAAACTGCAGGAAGAAGGCAAAAAAGGACAGGAAAGTGTGTGAGGGAAATACGTTCTGTTGTGTTTCATAACAAGAAACAAGGAATGAGACAGATCAGGAAAGATTCTTTTTTGGTTGTTGTTGATCATGAGACCTGAAAGGATTGGTTTTGAGGGTTTCCTTGTATCTTTAAACTTCTATTTTCAAGATAAGCTGGCTTGTGGGTGGGATCCTTTTACTACTTATTTTTGCCAGTTGAAGTACAAATTATTCTCAGGGAGACATTTGCACACATGGTTAACTATTACCAATGTGCTTTAAAGCTTCATCAGATACTTGAAAGATGCCTTTCTATTTTGTTCTGCGCTCAGGTGTCAGGGTCTCAGTACACAAAAGAAAAACTCCTGGCAGCTTTTGCTAGTTTAGCAGGTGGACGAGCTCAGTAACGTGCAGAACGATGCAAAGCATGGGCTAGCTGTGCCAGCTAGAATAAGTTGTAAATACAAAATACCATAGTACAGGCTGGGCAACAGTGCAAAGAAATTACTCTTTAGGAAGGATTCTTCGTGAAATGCTGATAGCAAGGATAACTGCTATGCTTCATTTTAAAACAGTTATTCAGGTGTCTGTCACTAATAAGCAGTAGAAGTGGTGGGCACAAAATCTTGCACAGCTTTTAGAAGACTATTCTCTGACAACCATTACTGCAAGAGCTACCCTTGAAATGAGCACTAATGACTGAAAAATGATCTCTCTGCCAGCTAACAGGACTGAGACTAGAATCTCTGCTCCACATCCATGGTGTGTGAGCTGTTCATGAGTCTGGCTCCCCAGAGAAGCGTTGGTTCTATATTTAACTTCCATACAGCTTACTATCAGGGTTGCAAGGAAAGAGTCATTTAACAAATCTGCTTCTCTTCTGTCTCCGTCACTCTTAACTATACCTCTCCTGTTTTATTCTCTCCTCTGCCTTCTTTTTCTGTGTCAAGATGGAGACTAGGCATGACCCAGTGTAACTATTTGGATGTCTCTAGCTAGAAGAGCCCGGTTCTGAGTATTTCCAAAGCCGCAATTATAGCAGATGTATTTTTATTTCTTGAACTTTTCCATCGGGATAATGCTCAGAAACAAATCCTATGCCTTTCCAAAGAAGTATCTGTTGGAGGGAAATGGCTGAATGCTCACTCACTCAGAGAAACAGGGATATAAAGCCAGGCAAATGAAAAAATAGCGACTGACACAAGAGGGCAGTCCTCCACTTTTCAGTGTATATTGCATTGGCTCACCACGGGCAACAGCTTTTTAAGAAACGAGCCTTGGTGCTGCAAAGAGGCGAGGGTGCTTCTAAGGCTCGGGTTTGCTCAGTTCTTCAGAGATCACTCTGCAGAGCCAAGGACTGAGGTTGCTTGAGAAGGATGGGGAATACTCACAAGAGTTTGACTTCCCTTCATGCATCTGCTTGCACAACGCTTCTGTCTTGTGAGTTATCAGCAGAACCTGACAGACCATCTACCAAACAGCACGGAGTTCTGCTTCCATTTGGTAGCGGGGGATGATAGTTCTAAGGGCAAAACCCCAGTCCGAACCCTGAATGCCCGTGGAGTGCTTACAAATCAGATCTGACCCCAGTACCACCTGGATTCATAGAAAAACCTGTCTCACCCTGAGCACCTCTGTTGCCAGTCCAGCCTACTTAGAGTTGTCCCGCAGTACTCTGTTGCTCATGCCTTTAATTACATACTTCCACAAGTCATTATTCAGATAGAAAGACAGCAACTGGACTTGCCTACTCTTTATGAAAGTACAGACTGGGCAAAGAGGCAGTAGCACTGGGGGAATTGAGTTTCTATGCATGTACGTAGGAAGCAAACGTTGCTTGACACAGCATAGTGAATAAAGCATTTAGTTTCCCCCCTGACTTCCTCAGAAGAAGGGCATAATCTGGTGTTTTCTTTCTAGCACCTAAGAAAACGTCTTGTGTCTTGCCCAGGCTCTTGTCTCATAACATGGTTCGTTAATTCAAGCATAAACTATTTGTTAACATAAACTACTGACCTAATCAGCCTGCAGAAACACAGAGTTTTCTTCTTTGCACATCAGAAGCAGCTCAGTTTACTCCTTAAAATGTTTTCAATAGTGATGTCTCAGCCCTTTATCAAAATCATCTGACCCAGACAGAAAGCTGATAATCAAAGCTGGCCCTGCCCCTCTGTCTTTGAGGAGGCAGATTAACCCCTAACTGTTCATTATTTACATCTTCACTTAACAGGTTTCTTCAGTTCAATAGCATTGCAGAAATTATATCCCTGCAGACAGAAAGATCATGACTAGCAGATTTACAAATTCCATTTAAATTCCTGCAGCAAACAAAGAGCTCTCTTCCCATCTTGAGAACAGTTTATATTCATGTAGAAAGTCCAGTTCATCAATTAGAATCACTGTTGCATGTGGGAACACAGGGAGAGAACAGGACCCCTTAATGAACTAATGTCAGAAAAAAGAATTACAAGGGAGGTCTCCTGCATCCTGGTCTACACAAGCAACAGCTTGAAACTGTTGCTCCCATATGCCTTATGTAACACTAAATAGCAGGAAGCAGAATGGAAAAGAGAGTCCATTGATCACCTGGGTCTTTTCTGTTTAATTGGGCAAGTCAGAGAAAGATTTTCTTGTTGTTAATGTCTATAAAAATAGGCTTAGCAGACAGCTTCTGCTCCCCAGGCCTGTTTGTAGTATTACTAGGAAGAGGACACTATGAGCTGCTAACCCTACTGTATGGTAAGTTAAAATGCACTTCTTAATTTTCACTGATGTTTTAAAACTCGCCAACCAAATCCCAAACTGTGGGATTAGTGATTAATGCTCTGTCTTCATTTCTAATGCCGTTTCCCATAAAAGTTTCTCTTTTGACTTTTGCTTTGTATTCTGCAAGCCTCTGTTTACCTCTCAGTGTGGGATCTGACTCTATAGGCTTAGAAAATTTTGTTTTGTTGTTGATGCTTTTAATGAGGCTCAAACAGTCGGGGATATTTTCAAAAGCTCCCAAGCTAGACAGACATACTGTTCCTTTGTGTTTATTGAGTGGGTAAAAGGGGAAAGGGGGGATAGGAATGTTCTTAAACTTTCTTTGCATTCTCTAGTGCCTAAGAAGGGTGAGCTCATGCTGGAGTTTTTCTTGCTGGGGGGTATTGAAAGAGTCCTCTTCTCTACATAGCTCCTGTATTTGTGAAACATTGAGAAGCTTCACATCTTTGAAACCTCCAGTTCTCTACCACCTTGCTTGAAACTGGTCCATGGATTCAGAAATTACTAGCTGGGTGTGGAGAGTGGAAGGAAAGGAGACAGGACACAGATTTGACTGTGATTACAAAGCCTCACTTCCATAAGAAACCAAATTTGAAAAGAACATCAAGGGAGAGGCTTGGTCCCATAGCACGTTATGCTCAGCTGGATGGAGGATCTAAGAATTCTGATTTGTAAGGCCAGTGTTTTTCACCATTCCTAGATGCACTCAAGTCTGATTATATCTGCACAATCTTTGTGACATCTCTAAGGCAATAGCCCCTCTCTATAATTACCCAAAGTGCATTTTTAATTGTGATTTTAATTTGGTGCTCATTTGGCACCATTCAGTGTGCAATTTTTCTTCTCTCATTTGTCCAAAATGATCATTTTGCCAGTTATTTGCTGTTGTTATTTGCTGGCTGTGTGAAAGAGCCTAGGATGCAGAGATGTACTGTTGGAGAAGTCGGTGCTTACATCACTGTCAGCAGCTTGCAGTCCTGTCTCTGTCCTCTCACACACATGCACTCATCACAAGCACTTCTGCTCAAAATGAAAATGAAGACTTGGAAGTAAATTGCTTCAATAATTCATAGGCTTTATAGCCCAGAGCAAATTATACCTTGGCTCTGTCCTGAAATTCAGGTTGCAAATCCCTTTTTAGCTGAGCTCGTTAACAATGTAAGTAAAGTGGTACATCTTATAGTGGCTTTTATAATGGATGCATTATAATCTTTAGAGAGTATTAAGTGGCAAACCTGCAGCATCCAGAGTGGAGCATCAATAGGGTCTGGATACAGTAAGAGTCAGAGGAAAAAAAAAAAAAAATTCTTTGCCTGCCTTTTGCAGCCCTCAAATAGCTTGGAAGGAGGTTTGATTTATTTGTCTTCTAACTGCATTTTAACTTTATCAGATGTGGTTTTTGAGGTAAAAGAATCACTGCTGTTGCCAGTGCTGATGAGTGGACACTTAGACTTGTGTAATACCAGCTCACTTATGGAATAAAATAGCTCTCACAGAATCACTTTCCAGATTCTTGCTCTTAGCTGTCTCCTGGCTCTGATTCTAATTATCTTTACCTGTTAGTAAATGTCTCCCTGAGCAAAAATAGTTCTAATTTTGTTGCACATAGCAGAGGTTCTTTCCTTTACCCACAGCTAAAATTCAAACTGTGAGAGAAGCCTTTGAATCGTATTCAGAGCAGACAATGAAAAGAAAGCGTCATAGGGGAATTGTGCTCTATAAAAATGGAGAAGACAATAAATGTTTTATGAAATACTACATCCTAAGGTTAAATCCAATGCACAAAAACATGCTTAGGTGCAAAACCACATCACTAGGAAAACATTTTGTTCTGGTCAGTCAAAATTTAGAACACAAAATGCCACAGCTCTTTTTAATCTTACTGGGGGGAAAGGGGAGCTGTAGAAAAGAATGCACAGTTTTAAAGATATTTTGCCTCATTCTAGAATAACAAAGCTCACTTTGGGCACTGGGAGAAAGAAATTGTTTTTCTTCTATTTCAAATCTAGAAATGCCTGAATCTGCATTGAAGTACTTAATTTTTACTCACTTTTTTACCCTACTTTCCCAAGTAGCTCAAAAAGGAAACAAAACATAAGATCCTGATGTTGTGGTCTTGTGTGTGCCTTGTTTTTACTCTTCCAATGCTAACAGTTTACAGCATAAGCTCTTTCTTCCCACAAGTAAGGAAGTAGAGTCCCAAGGTCAAAGTACTGACCTGGGAAACTCAGCTCAGCTACTTGTTCTGCCACAGACTTCCTCTATGACACTGGGAAAGTCACTTAGTCACTGCTGGCCACTGTTACTGGCCAGTAAAGCAGGGAGTGTAGCACTCTCTTATCTTGCAAAGAATTTTGAGGATGAATACACTGAGTGTGGTCTACACTGTCATAATGAAATACAGATACACAGAGCATGAGGAACTTTGTGTGGGACATGAAGCTAATGAAAAAAACTTCCGTGCTCCCTCTTCCTCTTAAGTGAGGGTAAATCTAGAGGAGAAACTAGGGTAAAACAAAGACTGTGAGACTTAGAAACAGCCTCTGGACTTCAGGTGCCTAATCCAGTTATTATTGCAACGTTCCTAACTAGAGGAAGAAGCAGGAGGGGAGAGAAATTTAAAAGACAGGCCCAGGATCAGTGCGAGATACCTGATGAGGAGGTCAGGAGTTTTGCGACAGCAGCTTATCTTGCAATATTGATGACCTGTTGGGGATCAAATGTCCTGAGAGATACTGCCTCGGATGTAAATGTGAGAAGGAATGCTACTTCTTTGTCAGATTGTAAAAGCTGTAAATTTAATTTTTATAATTTTGTTTTCTCTCTTGCTGAAACTAAGCCTTCTCTTTGTAATCTACAATCATTTGGTCCATTTCGGAAGTCTCTGGAGCCTGCTTTCCACCTTCTCCACACTTATCAGATCAGGTTAGACAAGAAACTTTGCTCAGCTCAAAGTAAGAAATTGCTTGTTCAGAGCAAGAAATACTGTCCTTTTTACCCCTGAACAGCACTTGCTATGTGGCTGTACCTCTTGCCGAAAAGCAGCTGTCAGAGAGACCCCGGATTTCTGTGAAGAAGGTAAAGGAAGCTGATCTGCACGGCTCATAAGGTCCCTTTGACTCTTTTTAAAAGCAATAGAATTGTGATTAACTAGCTAACCAGATGGCCATCAAAATAAATACACCCTGTTTATTTGGAGTTGTGCCCCCCACTTCTGTCTTTCCGGATAAACTGCCTTCTTCCACACGGTGGCAGAAGTCAGCCGAGGTGGCCTATTGTTGAATGGGGGTTTTTCAGACCGGTGCTGGAAGGTAACACAGAGGAAGTCAATTAAATTTTGTGAGGCTATTTAGAGAAAAAAAAGATATATGTATATGGGAAATAAGGCATATGTTCTGTTATTTTCACTGTAATATTCAAGATAACATCTGTGATAATGAGGACTGTCTTGCAGTCAGCAAACATCCTGGAGTATGCCAGACCAGCTCTACCACAGATACCCTGGGTTGGAAGGCACCTCTGGACATCATCTTGTCCAACTCACAGGGGAGTCAACTAGAGCAGCTTGCTCAGGGCCCTGTCCACTCTGCCTTTGAATTCTCCAAGGATAGAGATGCTACTGTGTCTCTGGGCAAGCTGTTCTAGTGTCTGACCACCCTTAGAGTAAAAGTAGTTTTTCAAATGTTTGAGTGGAATTTCCTGTCTTTTGTGTTGTTCCCACTGCTTCTCACCCTGTCAGTTGGTGCCCACTGAGACAAGTTTGTCTCTGTCTTCTTTATGCCTTCCCATCAGTTATTTATGCACATTGATAGATCCCTCCTGAACCATCTCTTCTTGAGGCTAAAGAATCACTGCTTTCTCATCCTCTCCTCATAGATCAGATGCTTCAATCCTTTAATTATCAAAATGTTTAATCTCATCTTTTGTCCAACTTGGCTAAATCATTCAGGAATTTCACCTGAACTGTGTTATTTAAGTCTGTTTCTACAGAATGTAGGCTTAGAATAAACAGTTGCATAAAGCAGACCATGGGAAATATGACGTGAGCTGGATATCTAATCACTCTGTTTACCTCCTCATACTGTGCAGGCTGTAAGCTTTGCCAGTGCTACCTATGCAATGGTTTTTATTGCACTGCTTAGACTGATGTTGCATCATCACATACAGTGAGAGTTCAACACAAGCTTGTGATTACAGCGGTCAGCTCGGTACACTGCTGATTTGTGTCCCAACGGTAAGAAAATTGGCAAGATGAAATCAAAGAGCAGAGGAGAGAGAGAGAAGATGCATCTATATGAACTATTTCATCAGAAATGGATGCTGCTTGAAAGCAGAAAAAAATAAACGTGATCTTCCTACTGCTTTGCATGATGTTTTGGGGTGGAAGATGCTATATAAATGCCCCTCCTGTGGGAGATCATGCTTTAGAAGTACAGGAAATTGCCTGGATTAAAAAAAGACCTTAAGGAATAAGGTCTTCTAGGCCAGGAAAGGAAGAGATTTCCTTTCCTTTTTCTAGTTTATCTCACTGTTACCAATAAGAAAATCTTATTTCATCAGGGCATGCCCTTGCTCCCACAGGTTCCAATCAAAATGATTGGTTATTGACAAAAATAGTTTGCCTTTGTTTTCTTATGTGAATTGTAGCTAGTGATACTGTAAACCAGTATCTCGGTGCCAAGCTATAACAATAATAAAGAAAACCCAAAGTTTCTAGTCAATTTCTGTCTTCATTTCCTCATGTATCCCACTATTTTAGGTACAAAAGATATAGCCCCAAATCTCTAAGGCTTTAATCCTTTAACTGATGTGCAAGATGCTAGATAAGATGTTAATATAGTGAAAAAGAAATGACAATAAAGATATTTTGAGCATCTGTGGGATTATGTTGGTGACTTAATCTATTGAAAATTATAAAATTGCAAGTGTCTACATGTGTCTAATCAATTGATAGTTCTATTACGTACAGCCCTTCTTACTTCACCCCCCCTGTTTGTCTGCTTAGATCTAGTCCTTTAAGATGGCCACTTGGTGCTTGTCTCTTTTGTCTCTCAATTTGTGCAGTCACCCATGTACCCCTGATTAATCCAGATGCCTAAACTGGCTACTTCATAATTCTGAAACATCATTCAGAGAAGTAAGGCTAAAAAAAAAAAAAGAAAGAATTTTTAATCAGTTTGAAGATGGGGGGGAGGGGGAGGAGAGGCAACTGCTAGATCCAAAAATTAGTCAGATTGTTCTTTAGGAATTTAGAGAAGCTCGTGAATCCCTAGGTGTGGGTGTGGAAGGGGCTTTCTTTAAATCCTGCATGTCTGCAGTTCTAGTGATTCCTATCTTGGGCTGTTGCTACATTGTCTTGAATTCAGGGAAGGCTCTAGTGTAAAATCTCTGGCACGGGAAGTTCAGCTTCCTCTCCAGATTTCCTTCCTCCACCTCCTTATATGCAGAATAGCAGGGAACATATTTAAGCTTTGCCTGTGCTGAATGAAAACTCTTAAGACTGTAGAGCCCTTTGCATTTATACCCAATACCTTCAGCAGGAGTGTTCAAAGTGGGCAGTACAGAGGACAGTGGTTCTTCATGACAAGACTTAATGCCCAAAATATCCTCAACTGATGCATTGTGTTTTGTAACTGCACACAAAGCTGCACCTAGTCCCTGAAGTAAATATGATCAAAACAGGTGATAAAAGTGACTCTTCCTGAAATTCAGTCCCATTTCCACAGTGAATTAGGAAAACTTACTGATGACAGTGGGGAATTGAGCCATAATGTAAATTTGCTGCAATTGTAGAGTAAGAAAACCTCTGGAAAACCAGGTCTGGATCGTGTCAATGCCTAAGCAATTACTGCTTTTAATGGGCTAATTTCAATTCCTAGATTTTTATCTAGGCTTCAGTGTTTTTTAAAAATAACTTACTCGCCTCCTGGCTGAGGGCCAGTCAGTCCAGCTGTCCAGTTTGGGCCTCAAAGTGGAATTGGGAGGAAAAAAAAAAAAAAGCAAACTACATTATAAGTAAGCTCTGGAAGTGCATGTTAAGTATGCTAGGGATGTGATGATGCTTAAAGTGTGATACATCATTAAAGACCTCTGAGCTAGGTCTGGAGAAACTGGCACCATTCTCTGGTCTATATATGCATGTATATATTGCATGTATACATGCAAAGATCCTCCTTGGGATTCCAGAAGCAACACAGCCACTGTCCACTGGGATGTACATTGAAGTATGGCAATGCAGGGATGTAGCTTATGCTGCTTTTTGCTCTGGAATTTGCCTTTTGAGCTGTCTCTGGGATGTGTGTCTGTGCCACTAGAGCTTCAGTGTGCGGTGTATATATCCCCTGCAAGAAAGCTCTCTTGCTGTAACAAAACCAGCGTGCTGTATTTGCAGAGCGTGTGTGACTAAGCTCTACTAAGCATAGTTTATTCAATCACCGACCTATCTCCAGAACAGAACATGCTAAACTGGGGAAAAGAACAGCAGCACCTGCTTCAGCACCTTTCACCAGCACAGCTAGAACAGACATCCCTACAGCTCCAGTACGAGCAGGGGAGAGAGGCCTGAACAGCTAATCGCTCATCATGTGATCTGGAATGCAGACTGTTCTGAGTGGCTGTGAGGAAGAGGATGGGCAGAGAGCTATAGCTTTAACACACACCCCACCCCCCCAAATGAATCTTTCTGTTCCTAAGATTTCCCCTCACTTCTCTGACTGCTGTACATCTGCTGGCAGAAGCAAGTACACAGATCTGCCTTTAGCTGTAGCAAAGGCTGAGCAAGAGCATTACTGAACTACCACAGTCCACACGGATAGAGCAGAACGCTGCCCTTGAATCACATTTGACAGCTTTCTTATGAGATCCATGTTAGTAACGTGCAGCCTACCACAAGGCTGGCAGAATGTCAAAATCTGACAGCATAAAAAGGGGAGTCACCTCAGGGCCAAGTGGTGAGGGTTTCAAATACATACTCTGTCACCCACTTATTCATATGGGGCGGGAGGAAAGATACAAAAAGAATCATGGAGTTTCAGTCACATTCAGATGCTTCACGTAATGGAGATTAATAAATAATGGATAGCAGAACAGTCAATAACAAATGCCAAAGGGTGATGCTGGCTCTAGATGTATATCTGTTGACTAGTGTGTATTAGTAAACCACATAGTGCTTTTAGCTTCAACTCCAACATTAATTTTGGCAGTGGGAAGAAGTTTTATTAAAAGTACTGAAAATGTTGATCTTGATTTGTCTTACAATTGTTATGAGGATTTAAACCCCAATACAGAACTATGGGGAGATGCAAAAATTGGAATTGACTAAACTGATCACAAAAAAAAAAGAAAAAAAAAAAAGAAAAAAAAGAAAAAAGAAAAGAAATTCAAACCAGAAACTCACATTTTAAATACTAAGAAGTACCTTCACTTCTTATATTCTAATACTATAAGCTATTATTGATAGGACTAATTTTTCAAGTTTTCTCTAAGGTGTTCTGCTTAAATTGCTTGCAAGCTACATTATCTGTAGGTATGTTACGACAGTAGCATGTGATCCATAGGACTAACAAATTATATAAAAGGTAGAAACATGGAGAAATGAAATTATTTGATTACTTTTAAAGAATATTAAATTAAAAGGAAACAAAACTATTCTTTAAAGTACTATCAAGTAATTGAAGCTTTTCCAGGATGTTCTAAAGCTTTTCAGAGTCACTGAAGTTAGTGAGGAATTTTATGTTCTTGCAGGCTGGGATCCATAACCTCAAAATACGATGCATCAACAATTCTGTAGATTGTTCTGCTGCTGTTATATTACTAATGCAAATCCCTACTGGTACCAGTGTGGTAGAAGTCACAAAAGATACAATGGTCTTTATGTTTTATTGGATTAGCATAATACACATCAGTAATATAAGAACATAACTCAGCCTAAATACACACAGGCAATATTACAGCTCTGTTGCTGAGCTTTTGTAGGTAAGAAATTTGTCAGCATGTTGCTCACTGTGTAATATAAAATTTGTTTTCCAGCTGTTACAGTTCTCAAGTAAAAATGTCTTTAATCAAGCACCAAAACTCAACACACTAATCACCTATGAACAGAATCTATTACCAGTTCTGAAATTAGTTTGCTTAGTTTATTAGAAGTTAAAAGTTATTCTGAGAACTCCAGTTTCTTATGAGTTTTCCTCCTAGTTCTGTGTTTCTTCATGGAGACCTGTTACCATTGGGGAAAGTGGGTGGTTTATTGTTACTTTGACTATCTATTTTTTGAATGTGTTCCTTGACCCTGTTTGTGTTTTAAGGTTTATCAAAATATTTCCCATCAAAATTATTTCTTCAATAAATATTGTGGCTTGACTAAGCAAAAATATACATGTAGAGGGGCTTATTTTTTTTCCATTACGTGTAATTGTCTTTGTATAAAAACTCAGTTTTGCTTGCTGTTTATTTACTAAAACTTTAATTCTTCCCAAGAGAGAAACTTTCTACTGGCTCAAACACACAGATATTTCCACACGCAAATTTCACAAAATATAAGAGGATTGCAACTTTTCTCATCCCATATCCCTGCCAATGCATTCTGAATCTTATTTCCAGAGCTGAGAAACAGAATTCGGTAACAGCAACAGCAACAGTCACAATTTCTTCATCTCTTCCAATCCAAGAATCTCAAAGTACTTTGAAAGCGTTACTGGATTAAGTTTTGCAATACCAGTGTGTATTACTATTTCCATTCCCCATTGGCACAGATAAAGCAAAGGAGCTAAATAATTCATTCAAAGCCAGCCTCCGCAGCTAAGCCAAGAATAAAACTCAAAAAGATGATAGAGTCCCACTCTGGAATTTCAAGCCCATCTTCTTGAAGCAGCCATAACAAATTTATTTTGTGCTATATGGGGGAACTATCAACAAGACTGTTCTGCAGGCAGGATAAACTGTAAATGGCTTTTTCTTTAAACAAGATAAACAAGATAGCAAACCAGGTATTGACACCCCTGGAGGGAGCTGGAGAGTTACACAGATAGGGGAAGCACAGATAAGAAGTAAGCTGGTTAGATTTCCTTTAAAGTAAATGGCAATGTTCCTAAACAATAGTTAGCACCAAGGAGATGCTAAGACACAGTATTTGAAATGCACTATATGGAAAGGTCTATATGTACACAAAAACCAGTACAGCCCACATCTTATTTCCAGTGTTACCAGTGGGAGTTATTACCCTAAGAATTACAAGGCATCACCTAAAAAACAGAAGTACATTTTACGGATTTCAACACAGAATGTTGCATCAAGCCAATTTGTGGGTATTGGGGAAAAGGTGGAATGAAAGGAAAAAAATACGTTACCATCTTATAATTTTTTAAATAAAGTTAAAAGAAACTACTCATGTTCCTTTTCATCCAGTCCTGACTAACTGCAGCTGCCCAGCTCACAGGAAGCAAGGCTGGAGTGGATGCTCCCCTCTCTGTTCATGAGGGTATTTGCTCTGGTATTTTTTTTTTTTATTATTATTTTTAATAACAAGCTTAAGCATTCAAGCATGCACAGTGAAATTCTGCCTGTTAAGACACGAATAGGATGCCTGCAAATCATGTGTGCATGTAACTTAAAATCTCCTCCAAACTCTTGGAATAGTACTGCTGCTTGACTTCTGAAAATCAGACTCTACTAACCAGGCAACTGTCTCTGGCAGTTCCCTGGGGTAGTGGCTTGAGAGGTGTTTCACTCAATGTATGTTTTGCTTTGTTGCTTGGAAACATGAATTTTATAAGTACCTTTTGTTTTGGTTTGGTTTTTTTGCTAACAGGTGCTCATAAGAAAGGCTTCCGAAGAATTGAGATCTTTGCTAACAAGTGGTTAGAGATTTGGGATTTTTACTATAACAGAATCCCAGAGGTCACAAGAAAGTTCTCTTTTTGTAAATTAAAAGACTCACCCCACCCTCTTCTTCAAAGGACATGAATTTTCAGCTGCAAGAAGTGTAGACCTTTGGTGCAAGTTCTCTACCACTTAGCATCAACTGACCAGGAAGGTAGGTAGGGGTTCTGAATGCTCACACTTTGATTCCATTAGCTTTTTTTTTTTTGCAACTCAGCTCTGGAAAGAAATGTCCTTCCTTTTTTTCCTCCCATGATCCTCATTAATTTCTCATACTAATTCCTTCTTCTCCAACAAGTAAGGAAATGCAATAAGCAGGTCTTTCTCTGAATCACTGTATCATTTAGCCTGCTCAAATTGTGGCTTAATGTACCATTAGAACCAATTTTCTCTTCTAGGTTTTCTGTGCAGTGCTTTCCTGTCCAAGACTGGCACAGCAGAGACTGCATATAACTGAACCCCCACAGTATGAGACCCGGTGGCTGGTGAATCCTTATTGTGTGTCCTACAACTTCATGCCCAGCTGTGTCATTTAACCATTTTGCATCTTCAGTCCCTAAAGCTCTTACGGCCACTTAAACAATAGCCTACATTGTCATACAGTCTATGAATAACCCCTACACACCTTATATAACATTCACAGAGTTTTTTCTGGAGCTGCTTCTGAAATAATAATATTAGCATGCAATTTTTGTTCTTTGAGTTCTCTTTCACTGCAAGAACAGAGGTTGGGCTGAATTCAGTTGCCAGTTTTGCTTGATATGGATGACAGGAGTCTACCAATTTTTTTCAGTCTGTCATCACTGCATTTTGCTCAGTCCCAGTACACTTTCCCAAATAAATACTTATTTTTGGAGTACAGGATGTAGCCATTATTGAATCTACTCATTTTATTACCTATTGTGATTACATGAATGACTACTGCACTTTCTAAGCGTGCCTTATCCCTTTCCTGTATCACAAATAGGCTTTGTTTGACTAAAGACAGATTCTCCACGATACAAGTCACTGACTCCAATTATTTTTGTTTTCCAAACATAGTTTTTCTTCTCTGGATTCTGGAATCTGCAGCAGCACTGAAGCTCTTCTTCAACTGCAGCAATGAAATAAGGTAAGGCGCTTCGAAAGAACAGTCCTCTCATCAGTAATTCCAGTGTTTGGTAGCAGCTTCACTAGGACGTGCACCTCTGCCCACCTTCTAGAACTTCTATGTCAGGGATCAAAGAATGTCCTACAGGAATCTGACAAATAATTAGGTAAGCAAATTCTTTCCTGTATTTGGAGGTATTTCTCACAGGCAAACTTCACTGCAGGTCTGGTGTGTCTGACATCATGGAAAGTTTAGTAGCTAGGCTGAATTCTCCATGTGGATTCTAAACTCTCAGCATCTCCAGGGTACCAGTTATTTTTCTACTCGTTGCTCAGTAAGACTGATCCCCTTGAGGAAAGTGTCTTTAAATGGGGAAATATTAGGCTTTAAGCCTTTACACAAAACACTTAATCAGCATCCATGCAACTGAAATGTTACCTAAAGATTGATTACTTAAAGGAAGACCTACAGGTGTGCAGTTGCTTGTGTGCACGCATGTGAGTGTTTATAGATATGTGTACACACACACACTGTAGAATCTGGTTTCTAAGACTGTTATAACAATGCCCTTTGTTGCTATTAGAGCTGCAGGATAGGTGTCCATAGAGGAAAGTGTACTTCCATTTTCTTGCTTCTAAATATCTGTACACTTATTCCTTCAGTTCCACCTCAGCTCTGTACAATGTACACTCAGTACAGGATATGAGATTTTGAAAAAGATATTAATATTTTCTTTTATACTCTCCTCTGTCCCTAGCAATGTTTCCTGCAATTTCAGTCACTGTAAAGCCAGCTATGTTTGTTCCATGTCATTAAGGGATTTCTTCGTTTTGAAAAAAACATCCTCTGGCTCAGGTAGGGCAGCCACTTTGCCAGGAGTACCAAAGGACTTCTAAAAGCCAAGCTATAGCTTGCTGAGTTTAAAGGTAAAACCGTAAATGAGTAACACACTTATAAAGGAGAAACAAATAAGGACCTTGCACAATCCCCAGCACATGGAAAAGAGCTCTGATACAATTCTGATTGTAGGAAAAAAAGCAGCAAACCATTATTCTCCTGGCTCTATCGATATGGGTTTCTATAAATAGAAGAAAAACTTTGAGAAAGTGGCAGCTAAGCATACAAATAGGCTTGCACCAAACTTAAGACACCCATATATGTTTCAAGGTTGGAAGATGAACATACAGAAATATGCAGAACAGAGCTTACTCCCAGCAAAGAAGTTCTGTTATTGTGTTGAACAAGTATACATAGAGATTACAAAATTACATATTTGTATCACCCTGTAAGATTGTATCACGCTATGTAATTATGGCATGGGTTGCAAGGAATACTGGATCCAGGTTGCATCAACTGAACATTTCATCTCACTACTTTCCATAAACTGCTGGGTGGTAGTGGCTAGATAATTTCACATCATTATGCATCAGCTTCCTATGCCCGAGACAACAGCAGTGATGATTACTTTTTCTTGTTGTTGTCGTTGTTGTTTTGAAAAATGCTTCAAGGTATGCTAAACATAACAATCACACCCAGGAGCCAGGCAACACGTTTTTATGATTGTTGGAGATGCTTATGGCATTGATTATTAAAAGGGTCACAAGGCATTAGAAACAAGGTTTTCCCCTGGAAATAAAACTACCCCAGACACAATTTATAAGAAAACTACATCTAACACCCTTCAGGACATACACGAACCAGTACATACTGTCCCCACATAGCTTATTCTGCCTCTGTCAAGAATGAGATATACAAAGCCAGTCATGTAATAGATATGCTTATCACATTCACAGTAACATGTGTGTACATTGATGCAGTAGAATGAAATCTGTAGGAGAGCTGTGAGCCTTCACAACCCTCCTCTACTTCGCTTACAGACAACAAAGGATTTTTTTTCAAAGCATTTTGAAGCGACTTCAAAAGCAACTCTCAACAATTCTGAATTAACTGTTCTTGAATCCATTCCACAAATAAATTGTTCTAGTCCATACCATAAGTCAGAAGTTCAATATAATTTTCCAAGATTGTATTATTTAGGAGACTCGGGTATATGGATTTTCCTTCCTTTTTGTCATAAATTACATGAAGACTCTCAAAACTAGTTCCCCTACCTTAAAATCTTGTCAATTATTTTCTCTTCAGACTAAAGTGGTTTTGCTAATTTTATGCTTTGTTCTCAGAAATTTGCTTAAAATAACTCTTTTGTTCCATAATAATAGGCAAACTGAAAGAAACTGTGAGAATGCAGAATGTAACTAAGGAGACTGAGTTACTCCTACTTTTTGCTCTGCCTGGCCTCACTGGGTATTTCTATTAAGTATGCTTTTACTTATTTATTGAACCATCTTGATACTCTAACAAAGGGGAAAAAACCAAACAATCTGATTTTAAGGTGAAGTTTCCACAGCTTTCAGAGGATATCACAGAGCATGGTTACCTGTGATATGAGCTACTGGACTTGCAAACATGACTGTACCCTCCAGCTCTGTATTTCTAATTGTCTTACTATTGAAGATACAGCCCTACATCTGACAGAGTGTAGCTGGGATTCTTGAAGTTATGTTCATTAACATAACCTGTCTAGTCCACACACGTGATTGAAAGTTACTGCCTCTGAATAGGAGGAGATGTCTGAACAGGACACATGTGGCTATCTGAGCCACGGAGTTTAATCGTGTGGCATCTGGCAGATGTGAGAAAAAACTTTTATAGATCTGATGACCATGACACGTAAGTGACAAGAGCTGTTTATTGTTGGAAAGCATTCTAGGACCATGCATGGCACAACTGTTCCCCCCTTGGGAAAGTTTCACAGTAAGACCAAGAGAGACATTTTTCATGTTAACTACCAATTTCTGTGTTCCACAAAAGGCTTGAACCCGTGATTTTTCACTGTCTCCCCAGCAGTGTGCTATCAGGGTGCTGTAACACACCGGCTTGGGAGGGCAGAGCAGCCTGTAGAAACAGGTGTTCTAGTGGCACACAGGTATGACAGATTCTGGCTGGGTTCTTCATCTTGTTTGAAACAGATGAAGAAACACATGGAGTAGTGAAACTGCCTAAAGTCTCATTCAATTCAGTGTGCTCTCTATAAAGGGGTTAATATCATCTGATTGAGAAAAAGGTGCAAGAAGTTGTGCAACTAACTATGGAGCAACCTGCTTAGCGAAGAGGTTTTCTTTAGATCTAAACCAAGCTTCAGGAGAAAAATATGTATTTTTGCTTTAGCTGACCTAGTCCTAGTGGACACCTCAGCTTTGAGAAGCTTCACAGTTTTGCGAAATTGAGTTACATTTCCTGTCTATTTCAGGTATCTTAATTTGCTTTGGCTACCTCAAACCCATGAAGATTTGGTTTCATTAATTATGTATATTAGATCTTAAAGTATTAACAGGTATTTTCAGCTAATTTTTTAGTGACAATGTTTTCGTAATACACAAACAGAAACTCATATATCAAGTAAGTTCACTTATTTCTGGTGATTTGCACACTCTTCCACTGAACACTACAATCTAGGACAGTTTCTGTATATATCTGTATGCACATACAAAATAATGAAGATTAAAAATAAAAAAAAAAGAAATTTTAAGAATAAAGAAAATGCATATACAGTAGCTACCTGCCCAGGACAATATGAAGATATCAGAGTTAAAACAATCTTCTGAAAGATTTTAAAATGCAGCAAAACTGATTTGTCCAGTGAGATTTATAAAATAAACAACCTCCCCTCCTGGAACAACCCTCCACCCTGTAAAAAACCATTCCCAATCTTCATCATTCTTCTTCATACCAGTAGTATAACTATATATCAATCAAGTTTTTCACTGGAGAATAAGATATAATTAAGTTACCAGATCAGAAACAGGAACTACTGCAACAGTTGTACTTTTACAAAAGAATAGGTGTGGTGAAAAATTAGTTATGTATATATGTGGTTATACCCAACATGTACAAACACATTTGGCTAGTCCAGTTTCTTACCCAGATTCCATGGATTTAAAGCGGTGGCAGAGCATAGACCTGTGGACAGAAATTCCCTTGAGCTCTCCTAAAACAGAGAATGCATAGAAATTAGAAGGCAAAACAAAAAATCTGAGATTCCTAGGGAAGGGCAAGATCTGAATGAAAAAAAAAAAATATGCTGTAATTGTCTCACTACTAAAAGCGTGTAAGAGAATCGTAAGGAAGAAAAGCAGTGAATATTTGCATGATAAGGCACGTGCAATGGGAAAAAAAAAATCCATTAATTTATAGTGATACACTTAATGCACAATTCTAGTCCAACAACAAAATCTCAATGCCACTACTGTCTCAAATTAAAAAAAATGGCATTTACTGTTTGTTATGAGCCTCAGAACATTATTTTTGTTCATTAAACAGATTTCTTCTATATGATGCAGTGTTGGTTGAAATATTTTCCCAAAAATCGCATAAGAGTTATGAATTTTCCTTAGCAAAACAAGGGTTTGGTTTTTTTCTTTTAATCTTCTATGTATCATATCCCCCCCCCATAAGTATTAAGTAGCCCAAGAGGGCATTTTAATCTCTGCTAGGCATAAAAGAAATCTCTAACTATAAAAACATAAATAAAATAAACAATCATGCAAGTTGTCTGCTACCAATCTCCCTGAGGTTTTTTTGACTTAGATATTGCAATAATGTACGTAACTGCTTTTGAAATCTCTAGAAAACTTTGCAAATATCTAATAAAATTGTGGCATTTCTTAAGGACTTACATTTAATCAGTATATTGCAAACAGGAACATGAGATAAATCTCTAGCCCAAATCTGAAGAACATCCCCAACCTGCAGATATGTGGTTCTACAGATTTTAATGGGGAAATTCCTGTCCGTGATGATGCACATGAATGTGTATTTCTTTCAAGGGTGGAACAGAAACTATTTACTCATCATTCCTGAACTGAATATAAGCAATTTAGGACTCTAATTCAAGAATCCTTTCCTTTAATTTCAGTAAACTTCTTATTTCGTTATTTGGGTGAAGAATTAAAGCTTTAGCGCAGCGCATAGGTTATTTAAAACCAAACATTTGATTATTCTAAAACAAAGGCTTAACCACACCAGAATCCAATATTCATTGCAGACAACCTGAATAACAGCCAACCCACTTTCCTGTACTTTAATTGGCAAACCTATTTTTCTCTTACTAATTACAGGTAACCACGCCTACCTTCCCAGAGAGCATGATGGCAAATAACAGTTTATTCTAAATTCTGGAGAAGCAAGCAACTGCTAGGAGGGAAGCATTATTTGTTTGGTGGCTTTTTTTTTTTTAACTCGATTTAAAATGTTATTACAATGTATATTTTCTGGGTAGGTTTTTATTTCAGAAGTTGCTATAATGCTGGGGGTTTCTTTTACTTTTGCTGTATAAACCCTTTTAGGTAGCAAGGTAAGCTCACCTCTTAACAAAGTATGAGCAAATGGGGGACCCCCCCCCCCCTCAGATTTAGACCCGTTGATAGGAGAAAGTCATGCGATACTGTCTATATACTTACTTTCCATTATTAAGTAACTATGTTTTAGTATGGGAGTGCTGGTGTGAAATGATTCCATCTTGGTAACATCTGTCCTGCCTGCCTTATGTGAAGCCCAGTCTGTAAACCAGAAACTGAGGATTATTTTATGTTCCCTTAGTTTTTCTTTGACTTGCTCTTTTCTGCCATGCCTTCCAGAGCAGAGATGGAGGCTGTGTGAGGAATATGAAAAGAAGGCTCTGGAAACTTTGGCCGTGCAAGGACCCATCTAAACGATGCTGGAAAAATGAAGTTGTAAGCTTGCTAAACTGCTGCTTCTTGCCAAGTTCCTTAGGGAAAGATGGTGATGCGAAGGTATTTTCTGCTCTCCAGCTCCTCGAAGCAGCGTTTAAGGACTTATGGCCCTCACAGCTCTTACACGGCCTCGCTCCGATGAAGGGGTTTCTGCTCCTCCTCCGGGCCCTGCTCTCTCGGGGAGGTTCCCTACCGAAATAACGGGGTGGGGTGTCTGTTTTCAGGCCTGTTTTTCTTTTGTTCGCGCCTGGCTTTGACAGATTTGTTTGCGGCCTGGGCGCGGCGGGGCTGAAGCGAACTCCCCCCACACCCCCTCCTACCGCCCGCCCGCGGCCTTTGTTCGCGCTGGGGGAGGAAGCGGGGCCGCCGCGAGCCGCGGTGGGCGGGAGACTGACGGGCGGCCCCGCGCGCGCGCGCGTCCCCTTCCCGCCGCCCGCGGGGCGGACTGACGGGAAGGGCGTTGCCCGTCGGTGCGCGCGCCTGCGCGGGGGGGGAAGTGGTGGTGGTGGTGTGTGGGGGGGTGAAGCCTCGGGAGCGCGCACCCGTGTCCGCGGCCTCTCCCGGCCGTGCTGGCGGGCCTCCCGTCGAGGCGCAAGCGAGGCCTCCGGCGTGGCCGGGCCTGCGCTTGCCATCGGTGGGGGTAGGGGCGGGGCGGTGCCGGGGGGCCGGCGGCGGGGCGGGGAGCGGAGCCGAGCCGGGGTTTCCCGGCCGGGCAGCACGTGCGGGGCGGAGGAGTAGGAGAGGGGGGAGGAAGGTTAAACCGCGCCCAGGTTCTCGCTTCCCGATGGCTGCGGGGAGCTGAGCGGGCACCCAGCGCACAAGGAGGAGTCGAGACCCAGCGACACCCCCCACCCCCCTCCCTCCCCCGCGGCTTTCTCCTTCCGACTCGGCTTCCCGGCCGGCGCTGCTGCCTCCCCGGGACCAGCCGGGCAGAGCGCGGGCGGCTCCCCTCCTCCTCCGCCCCCCTTCCCCTCCCCAGGCCGGCGGGACGCGGGCAGGAGCCGCGGGCGACGGAGGTACCGGCCCGGTTAATGAGCAGCGGCCGGAAGGGCAGGTAACCGTCTGAGGGGAGAGAAGGCGGCGGGCACGGACAGGGAGGAGGTGTGTGGGGGGAACGGGGGGGTCCGCACAAAAGCCTCGTCGTCGTCGTCCTCTGCGCTTCCCCGCCACCGCCCGGCTCGCCGAGCCCCCGGCCCCACCCTGAGGCCATTTTCCCGCCGGCGGCGGTTCGGGCTCCCCCCTCATCCTCGGTTCCTTCTTCCTCTGCGCGGCTGCGCCCGTCCCCCGCTCCCCTCCCCCGCTCTTCCTCCTCGCTGCCGCACTTCTCCTTTCCCTTCGTCCTCCCCTTCCGCCGCTCCCTCGGTTCTCGCGTCGCCTGGGCACCGGGTTGGGCCCCCTCTACCCCCAACCCCCCCCCGCCCTGCCGCCTCCCGTCGTGGCGGTGCCGGCCTCCTCCTCCTCGCCCACCCGTTCCTCGCGGCCCCCGCAGGAGAGAAGGGCGGCTAATGGTTTGTCCACCTCTTAGCATGGCAGGGTTGGAAATAGCCCCCCTCCCCCGCGCTTCCCCACCTCCTCGGTGCTCCAGCTTCCCCTAAAAAAGAAGTGTGTTTGTAGCTGGAGGAGGAGGAGGAGGAGAAAAAGGTGGGGGTGGGACTGATTCTTTCTTGAAGGCTTTAAGGCGAAAAGGGAGGAGACCTTGGATCTTGCGGGGTTCCATTTTTAATTATAATTATGCCGTAGTGGTCTCTGGTAGACGGTTTGAGGTGTTTTCTTGTAAGCGTTGAGATACAAAAGGCGAGTTTCCCCAGCGATCCAGCCGGCAGAGGGAATATTTGGCGAGAGATTCAAGAAAAAGCTATGGTGTGGCTGCTGTAATGGTGGAAAACTGATTAAGAGGAGACGGGGGTGAGACAAACAGGGTAAGACTGCTTCCAGCAGCCCCCGATCCAGTAAAGGGCTCGCAGATTGGGTTCCTGCTGTGTATACTGGGGGAGGGAGGGGTAGAGAAGGTTTTATTATCTCTAAAATCAGACCTGAGGATGAATTTAGACCTCATATTTGTTGTTCCCCCATGTATTACGATGCTGCATATTTTTGTGTGCCCGTAGCAGCAATAACGAAGATCATGGAGGGTGTTTGCTACAATAGAAAAATGGAGTTTTCACCTCGGAAATGGTGTTAAAAATGTTACTCAATTCCCAACTTATTATTGAAGGGCTGCCTTTTTTTTTTTTTTTTTTTTCCCCCCCCAATCCGTGCAAGAAATATTTAGGATGGAGGATTTCTAATTCTGCAGCTTTGTAGGGAATGAAGAGGTGTAGAGTCTTGTACATAAATATGAAAGAGATGAGACATTTTATTTAATTTAAAAAAAAAAAAAATCTTGTCCAGAAGAAAATCAGAATGATATAGAGGTGGTTGTAAGATGTCAATTTATCATTTCCGAAGATGAACTGAAATTTTAACGAATGTGATATTTCATTATTCTCCAACAAAGTCATGGTTGGGACTCGTTTTGAATAAGGCATCCTAGAAAGGATGCTGACTGCCACGTTATTATGTATTGTCTCCACGGGAGAAAATAGGAGGAAAGGACACTAAATGTAAGGCTTAAGAGATTAATGAAACTGCTTTTGAGAACAGTTGGCTCAACTTGGAGAGGTGATTTAAGACTGAAAAATTAAACGTTTTGCTGCTGTAAAATATTCACACCTAACCGTGGGAGATTTACCCCGTATTTTAAGCAGATCTGCTAAATACAAGGATGTGAATCGAGACAAATGCTGTCGATGTGTATGTGAAATACATGTGAGAAAATGAAGGTGATATGTTAATATCTAAATTTGTTCTAAATGTCACAGATGAGAGGTTGGGGTTGTGGGGTTTTTTTATTTCTTTATTTTTTTTCCTCTTTCTTGTGTGCTTTAGGAGAGGAGAAAGAGAAGGGGCGATAATAGTGTAGTTGTTTTGGTGGCTGCAGATTAGCCAGGGTGTGTGTTTGATTTTCTTTTTGCTGTGAATGAATGGATCTTTCTGTGCCTGGGCCCAATAGCTGCAACAAGATGGCGTTTGCAGCAAGGCAGCTCTCATTTTTCAACTCCTCCTCGCCACAGCTTTGCCAAACTAGATCTTATTTCGTAATTGTATTTTTGATTTACTTTCTCATTCTCTTTGCTTTTTTTTTTTTTTTGAGGTGGGGTAGGAGGAGCATCTGGAAGGTTGTTGCGAGAAATCTGTGGGGTTTTTTTCTTGATTTTTTTTTTTTTTTTTTTGAGCTTCTCCAGATAGGAACTGGGTGGGAGGAGTAAATAGTTTTATTGAAATGTTCACATAAGCTCTTCCTGGATAAAGGGGTGACATGATTTTCTGTTTTACCTTGCAGTGCCTGCTTAGGACCGTCAAAATGTTCTTGGCTTTTATTAAGCCTGTTGCTGAAAAACAGTATTTTGAACCTAGAGCACAGGTATACAAAGACTCTGCTGGGGTGGTGTGCTGTTGCTGGTTCTATACTAGCCAGGTAACATCACACCCCGTGCAGACAGTTATCTCTGTAATAACAAGTCTCCCATCTGCCCTCAGAATGCTAACAATTCGTGGAGGCTTTTAAAAGTGCTTTTGACCTGGAATTATTGTCATACTCTAGGCAACTGTTCTTTTTATGGGAAAGAATAAGAAAGGTCTGGGCATAGTAAACCACTTCTGTGTCTGCGAAGTATTGTATTTAAAATGACACTGCAAATTTCTAGATCCTTTTGTGTGTTTTTTAGTATCTCTTAAGAAAAATGGACTTTCAGTTTGTAACTTCTGTGATATTTCACTATAGAGCCAGGTTTCTCTACTTTGGTAGCCTAAATAAAATAGCTTGGTTAATATTTGATGTACTGGATTTAGGCTTAAAATAATATGTTTCCCAGCAAGAAGAATAAGAAGTGCTTGTTATGTCTTCTGTATTCAAATGACCTCCAAACCTTTGGTAATATCAACCTTTTTAGTACTATTTATCTATGACTTAATGTATAATCAGTTGTTTGTTAGCTTATTGCAGTAGTGCAGCTGTATTTCATACAGAAGGAAGCTAGGAAGCAGAAGAGCTAATTTGCAGTTGGGGCTTCATGTGTTGGTTTTGGGTTTTGGTTTTTGGGTTTTTGGGGGTTTTTTTGGTATTTTGTTGGAGTTTGTTTGGTGTTTTTTTTCGTTTTTTTTTTTTCTTTTTATTTCTTAAAAAAAAAGAGCTGAAATTAGCTGAATGCATTTTACTCCTAGGATGTCAAGAAGAATTTTGTAATGAAGAATACTTGTCCAATAAACTATTAGTTCCATTAGATGGCACTTTTAATGTGCTTTTGAACTTGAAACTAGTTCTGCAATGTTTTTGATACTACTACTTTGGCCTTTTTAGTACAGGGTAAGAAAGGAGTGGGTTGAGGTGGGGCTTTGTACTGGGTAAGGTAAGTTACATTTATCCTTGTTTAGTCCTTGCAGCTGCCAAGTCAGTACGTAGCGAGCATCTTACCATGAAATCTTTGGCAGCGTGTGAAGTTAGAATTCCACAGTAAAACTTAGCAGAACAGTTTTTAAATTGCCATTGTACCTCATGGAAATCTGAAAATGTTGTATTTAGACTTACTGAGGATTCTTCTTGTGTAAGTAACCAATAAAGTTTTCTGTAATTAGGAAATGTGTAGAATTTTGTGTAGCATTTTTTAACATCATTCAAGAGGAAACACTCTACAGCTATTAAATTTTTTAAAACTAGAACAATTAAACTAATAGAAGAAGAAAATCCTTCAATTAATGTAATTACTTTCAGGATCCTTTAATTATAGTAAATATATATATATTTAGTTTGTAGGATGCCTTTTCCTGACATTAACCAAGATGATGTTGGCCGCAGTGTGTAATAACTTCCTGGTGCTTTGGAGGCATCGATTTGCTCATGTGGAAAACAACTATAACTGTTTCTTCTTAAATAGTTACTTAGTTGTGATTTCTCAATCGGTGTGAAACAAGCTGCCTATTCATATGAAACTGGTGTTGCTTTTGCAGATTGGTTATGATGCCTCTTGCTGTAGTTAGGAATGGTGAGGAAGTGTTACATTTATCTTGGTTTTGTAGCCGCTGCACTAAAAAATTTGAGCTGCTTGCTTTCAGTGAAACCTGCAGTAGATCTGTCTTCTGTATGTCCAGCTCAGCTCATGTTCTAGTCGCTGAATTGGATTAAATTCTTACTGTCCACGGATTTTGTCTCTCAGCATTAGTGGATTGGTAATTGATATTCTCAATTTTAATATCCAGTTTTAGCCATATGGCATACCATATTGCTTCAGGAATTGCATTTAGTGCTAGTTTGTTACTAGCAAGTTGAAATGAGAAACTCTGCATTCATGTGGTTGAACTACGCTTAGGTAACTTGTCTTTGGTGTCTCTAATGTCTGTGTTCATGCCAGTATTTTGGGTTTGGTTTTTTTTTTTTTTTTTTACAGCATTTTATCGGTTATGTTGGGGGGGATCTGTAACCTTGAAAGCAACTATCTGGTGTTAATGAAACATTTCTTAAGCATGTGATTGAAGTGGAAAGTTTTCTAAGGGAGTCTCTTCATTGCTCGAAATGCAGACTCAAAATGAAAAGCATTCATATTCCATTCAAAATGTTTTTTTTCTCCCCACTGATAATGTTGGAACAAGTATTAGCCAAGGTCGTGATGAAAAACAAAAATACCCCCAAGCCCCTATGTTTCTATTTAACATAGTATCTCAATTTATTATTTCTTCCCAGGGTGTCTAGTATACTGGGGATTTTGTGTGCGTGGATTTGTTTTTCACCAAACAGAAATGTATGCAGAATCCATAGATACTTGAGCCAACTGGTAGTTCAGCAGAACATTAAGAGGTTTTTAAGAGCTTTGAGCTGGCTATGAACAGTACCTTTTGCTTTAGATGCCAAAATAATCAATGTAAATTACTGTGGAAGGCTTCCTCATACAAAAATATGGACACTCCAAAATAGGTTTTGAAGCAGAATGCTGCATTTTTACTGAAGCACTAGAAGGCTTCTAAGTAGAGAGAAAGTAGATGGTTGGCCTTTGAATAAAAATACACATTTAAAAATATTTTTGGGAACATAAAGATCAGATGTTCTTTGTCCTGTTTTTTTTTTTGTGTGTGTGGTTTTTTTAACACCTAACTTTCTAAAATATGTTCTTTATGATCAATATCTTATAAGACTATATCAATTTGTATTAAATGCTCATGTCCATTACATTTGTCACAGTAGCATAGAATATGTTACGATTTGTTAGTCTGTTGAAATATTAATGAAATATTTCTGCTTGTCTGGAGGACTGCAGTTGGAACCTTGGGTGTGCTAGGTACAGGGGGTAATGTTTGCCTTGCCCGGTATATTCTTAGACATCCAGGATTCTTCTTTCTTGAACCTAGCTAGAAAGTAATGACATGACAATATTCATGCATGCCATCTGGAGAGAGCTAAGATACGGTGTCGGTTGCTATGTATATCTTACACTCAGTGTTACTGGGGATGCTGTAATTAGATGCCTACATGGTAATTTGTATGTGTAAGACAAAAAAAAAAAAAAAAAAAAAAAAAAAAAATCAGGGACATCATGGAAATGTAATCTGTAGGGAGAATTGGAAATTATTACTTCAGATTTTGTCCAGGATTTTCAGCACTGGCCTGAACACTCAGGTGTTTGCTTCTCAAAATTTTAAAGTGGCAGAAAATGAGGATCCCTCACAAAATGTTACACGTTGACCTGGTTATTGATATTTTAGGTCATTGGGGCTTTGGATTAAAGAATAGGTTACCCTCTGTCAGCTGTTCCATGGTAACCATCCCTGTCTGCACTCTTCAGATAAATGTGAGGTTATTCACAGAAGCACAGCATTAATCCAAATGTCTCAGACTCGCTGTAGGCTTGAAGGCTGCATATGGATGACTCCTATGGATCAGCTAATGCTGGAGACTTGCTCATGAGCCTGAGCCCTGTTTGATTTGTGGGCAAGCAGAATCTGTAGGTTAATATTAATAGACTTGATTTTATTTTTTTTTCTAAATAGTTTTGGCTTAAGAATTGTTGAAATTAAGGTATTTTTGTCACTTGTCATGGACTTATAAAGATTAGAGCTATAGTTTTATTTGATGAGACTGAAGGGTTAAAATTTGATCTTCATGTACTGTGTCTGTTTTAGAATCCTAATAAAGGATAAGTGAAAATGAGGCTGAAGACCTGAAGAAGGTGATCTGAGGGAGATTAAAGGACATGAGATAGAAGGTAGCTCTGTAATTGGCAGTGGTAAAGATAGGCTAAATCTTCAAATTATTTTCATAAATAGTATTTAGAACTTGATGAAGGGGAAAAATTAGTAGGAGATAGTACATCGAAGGGAGAGTCATTAAAAATCTAGTGCCATACTAATGAGAAATGTAGTTCATTTCTATAAGTAGTTTGCATGAAAATGTTTCATTAAAAATATGTATTTTTATTTGATTAAACTTGTCAGATCACTGCAATTTCTAAAGGTTCTATGTGTAGAAAAGAAATACCTTTTATAAGAATTAACTGAATTCTAGTAGCTTTATTTTTTTTCCCCTGTGTGTTCCTACACTGGTCTGAGGAAGGTTTGCCTAAGATTTCTTGTCTGTTATGTTTATCATGTTTTTTCTCAGATGAGTATTTTTGAAGTCATCTTGAAAACTGCAGTAATGCCTGCCAGCACTCCCCAAAAAAGAAAATATTAATTATCTGTAATTAGATGGATTAGATAATTTTTTGTAGCTTTATGTAATATAGCTTTATGTAAAGATTTTTGTTGCTATTTTCAACTTTTTTTTTTTTTTTTTTTTTCCCCCCTCCTAGCAAAGGCTGGGTGGAAGTAAACCAAAAATACTTCTGTCTGGAAACTGCTGCATGCCATCTATCAAAGGAGTTGTGAATATTTTACAATTTCAGATATCCATGATAATTTTGCAAAACGTTACTACAAAATCAAATTGTATTGAGTATGGGGGACTAAATAAGAAATTTTGCAAGGTTTTCTATATGACTTTCAGGAAGGCAAATGCCCACAAAGTTGACATCACTGACAGGAAAGCAAAGGCTTACTTCTGTGGCTTGTTTTTTTTGTTTTGTTTTGTTTTTCCCCCCTTCTGTTGCAGTAGGCTTAATTACAACGGCTGATGTCACTTATCTTCTTTCTTTCTAAGAAAGAAAGAGTTTTTGCTTAACTATCGTAGGTGAGCTGTTACTTCTATACATTTTTTTTTTTTAATTGCATTTCTGGCCTTCTTGCCTATCTAGATTCAGGGAACCATCTTAAAAGTTTCTTCAGTAACACATGTGTTGTTTCCCCCTGACATTTTAGGATTTATTGATAATCTGTAAATAGAGATTATGTAAAATTATTTGCAAAACCATGAAGTAAATTGACCAAGTGAAGTGGGTTTTGCTTTTGTGAAATATCAAACCAAATTTCCAACACTGCTCTGACAGAAGAATTTTTAATTGTGCATTTCAAAATTACAGTTTAACTTCTGTGGAAACTGAAATACATGTAGCCAGTATTAATGGTGTATGCTTTGCTGTAAGGACTTTCTTACTGGGGCAGCTGTGGTCACACAGGGTATATTTTACTGGTTTCTTTTGCTGAGGGTTACCAAGCAGGCTGCTGAGTTTACAAATGTTTTTGAAGATTATATGGTATGCTTGTATCTGTCCAGATGTTGTGCCTTGCAAGCTACTGCTTGAGGTGTTGCTGCCCTTTTGTAGTTGGTGGGGAATGTGGTATTCTGGAATTAGAGAAATTGAACTCCCCTGGTATATTCTCTTAAAATCTGAATGCTTTGTATTTGATCCAACTGCTTGCACTTTTGTAGGTATTTGAGGGATTTATCAAAACAATGAGGGGTAGGAGGTGGGTCAAAACTCCAAGGTTTATTACATACAGAAGATGGTACGAATGTGCCGCCTTTTGTTGATACAGAGATCTTAAAAGTTAATGCCTGGTTATCTTCAGTAGTGAGATGGGTAAGGCCAGGCAGAAATGTTCCCTCCATAAACAGCATTGACCAGAAGCCCCCAAACATTTCTTAGTTTGATGTGTGGGCAATGCTGAGACTTCATAGTAAACTAAGGCTTCGCTATATAAAATAGTATAGTTACATACTAAATTATGTATTGTATCATTATGTTTTTGTTTCCGGCAAATAGTGCTCCACAAAGCAGGCCTACGCATGCTTCTAGATGCTGAGAAGAAATCCATTTATGGCCCTATTGAATTTTTCCTGTTTAGATAACAAAACTTTTCTTCAGATAGCCTAACAAATGTGTTTGGAAGGTAATGTGGTAATTTTTCTGTTTGTCTAGAAAAACAAAGTATATGTGATAGTCTGCTGAAACCTTTAGTACTCAAGATTATACTGCACTGATGAAAGAGCTGTCTTTGTTGGAACATATGTTTTATACTCCTGTTGCACATTCCTTGTAAGTGATAGAATACTGACGATACACCAATACACTGCTGTCTGTTTAACAAAGGTGTTGTCTGGACAAAGATCAGGAACGGTTTGCTTGA
Organism: Megaceryle torquata; assembly: GCA_024611175.1. Taxonomy (NCBI): domain Eukaryota; kingdom Metazoa; phylum Chordata; class Aves; order Coraciiformes; family Cerylidae; genus Megaceryle; species Megaceryle torquata. The sequence continues at coordinate 84,125 of JANIJG010005688.1, forward strand.
TGCTTACGGTAATTCAGTTGTGCTTCAGGTTACTAAGTCCCAGATTTCACTATGTGTTGTCAGATCCTATCTGAGTAGTGCCTGAAAATTTACAGTAGAAGTTAACAAAGACCATTTTGATTAAAAGACTGTGTAATACTTAAAAAAAATTAAAAAAGCAGGAATGATTTAACAGATTTTAAATCTGGACAAAGTAGTGTGTCTTCAACAGATGCTTGAGAAATTAGATGCATGTTTTTTTTCATGTATGAAAATACCATAAAAACTTTGCACATTGAAGTGAAATTAGTTCAACTGTTTTCATTTATTCTTGTGCCTATAGAGAATAGGTGAAGCTCCAGTATTTCAGGAAATACCTTGGTTTGTCCTACAAAAATATTAATTGCTGACATACGGAGGAAGCAGAACCTGCGCAGAATCTGCATTTGAACTTTAATATCTGGATGCAATTATTCTTAGGTGTGAGTACTTGGGTATCTGATTATTCAAAGTCTCTCATTAGTCTTGAGTTTGATATACTACAAATTCAGGATATCCAAGATTCAATTCTATAATGATTTAAAAAAGAAAAAAACCTGTATCCTTAGTGGAGTACAGGATTGTGAAGAAAAGGATAAAACATCTTAAAACCACTATAAACTGAGAAATGTTGAAAATAGAATGAAATTCTTCCAGACACTTTGAAATCTTAGACAAGTCCTTGAATGTGAGAAGATGCCCAGTAATCTTCAAGTTTCCTTCTACTCTTGACTTTTCCCTTTAACTCATTAGAAGATGGAACTCATACTAAATCAGGCATTGGAACACCCCCCCCCCCCCCCCTTGTTTTTTTTTTTTTTTTTACATTTTTGTTTAATTTTCTTTTTTCTAGTGAGAAGCGTCCCCCCCCCCCCCCCCCCCCCCCCCCCCCCCCCCCCCCCCCCCCCCCCCCCCCCCCCCCCCCCCCCCC
>JANIJG010005689.1:0-27959 GCA_024611175.1 Megaceryle torquata
AGGGGAGGTTGGCCGGGGCTCTGAGCACCCTGCTCTGGTTGCAGATGGCCCTGCTCCCTGCAGGGGGGTTGGACTGGGTGAGCTTGAAAGGTCCCTTCCCACCCAAACCAGGCTGTGATTCTTGTAATTTGGTCTGGCAGGGGGAGTCCTGGTTTGGAAGGGTTCCAGAGGCCCTGTTAATAAACTTACCAGATTGGGAACCGTCCATTTCCACACCAAAATAGATACATTGGAAAAAAAAAAAAAAAATACTAGCACTCAGAAATGTTACCTGTTAGTATCTTCTCCTGGTATGAGGAACCCTAGACCCACAGCGGTGGGATGGAGAGCAGCCAGGGAGGCCCTTCCTTCCCCATGCCCCTGCCTTGTCGTGTTACTGGGGATGTGCTATCAACACATCAGGACCTGAGCAGGGGGGGAAAGCACAGATAACTGGTTTTGCACTGAAAATTTCCACCTTTGAAGGGGGCAGCCTGTTGTGCAGCTGCAGAGTCCCATCTGTGTGGTCCAGTTGCTGCGTCAAGGGCAGAGGAGCAAAGCTGTAGCTGTTCAGAAAGCTCTTGGGTTTGATTGTGAGCATCTTTTTTCTGTTGAAGCCTGTCTGAGCTAAAAACCATCACCTTCACCTTCCCAGAAGAAGAAAGAGGCATCTCCTGCTCCAGATTCAAAGCATTCCTGGTTTCCTACAGTGCCATTATCTCCATATAGATTTACCAGTCCACAAATAGTCAATGCATAGTAGAAAAGAAGTTTAGCAAAAGACTGTTTCGCATATCTTAACAACTTTTTAGAATCACTTCTTATAATTGTGCCTTTTATGATGCTTTTCTTCATCATAATTTACAGTTTTGAATGGCATGTGAAAGATACTAATTTTAATGATCTGCATATCTCATTTTCTTTCAGCGAGCATTAAATAGAAAAAAAATGGCTGCAACTGAATTCAGCAATAAGGAAAACTCTGAATCAAGCACTGAGCACGATAAAGAAAATTCCTTTATCAAAACCGAACCGAGAAGAGTTAAAATATTTGATGGAGGGCAAGTGTTGTACTTTGTGTATTAGATATTGTTGGGAAGGTATTTTTTCCCTTGATTCTAGCCTTTGCAGAGCTGTTCGTTCCTGTTTGATTTATTTTAAATAACAGTTCCCATACTGTGGTCTGTGGATGTTGGTTTATGTTTCCAAGAAAAATGGAAAGTCATCAAGAAGCGTGGAGCCATGAGAGTTACGGGGGGGGTAATGAAATAAAGAACAGCAGGCAGTGCAATTCTGTTGGCTTTTTTTTTCCTTTTTTTTTTTCCAGAGGATGAACATTAATCAGCAGTAAAGGCAGCAAGATACAGCTGTAGATGTAAATTCTTTTCCTATATTTCTCTTACGTGATAAATAATACCTGTTCTACAGTAAGGTTGTATAACTAGCCAGGGAGGATATAGTCCAGGGGCTAAGCAGCAGGCTGCAGTACAGGCTCTGGCAGTTCTCTGTGGCATATGTAGGCTGGAGAAGTCCTGATCTGAAAAGTGCCATGGAAATCTTTGCTGAGAGCCCTTGTCCGTGCACTGTAAGACTTCACATTGTTTGCCTGCTGGGGATAACGGTTTAGCCACAGGGTTGTGCCATGTACAACATCTTGGAAAACTAATATTTTTTTTAGTAGAAAAGTTTAGTTTAGTTTTAGGGGTTTTTTAGTAGAAAAGTCCCAGTGATACTTCTAAAAATTTTTGAGCACAAATGGTGCATATTTTATTATTCTCGTAATTGGTGGCAGGCTCTAGGGCTTTCTATTTATTGGTTCCCAGTTTGAATTCAGTCTAAGCCAGCACTTAAGCCATTATCCAGGTAAAACATTGCTACGTGCCTGAGCTCAAATCCAAACATTGCAGGGACACGGTCACCAAAGCTAAGTACAACTTTTGGCATCCTTGAGCTAAGATATGGAGGGTGTGACTGAATCCAAATGGCTTTTTCCCCCTAGAGACAGTCCCAGTCCAGAGCATACGGGTAGGGAATTTTAAAGACATTCCCATTGTCGTAACTAATGTTGTTCCTTTTCTGCATCCAACGCAGAGCCTCAAAGATGCTCTATTAAAGCTTCCTCATGGTGCCCAAACCTGCTTCCAAGAGCTGACATTTTTTTTAAAGTATGTTCCTGTGTTGCACGGAGGAGATTTGAAATCTTTAAATACTTAGTATCAAGCGGTACCTTTATTAAAAAAGATATGTCCCTATTGCTAAGCAAATCCACGATTGCCTAGTGAAATATCTAGCTGTGAGTTCAGCAAATAAATCCAGAAGTTGAGCAGAAAAAGAGCATGATGGGTTTGGCCAGTCATTCCTTTTCATTCATTATATTACTTTAAAAAGTCTGGTAGATGGAGGGTTTCTTAATTAGAATCACTTTCCCTTTGCCACTAATTTCTTACCCCTATGCTACTGTTACCAGGTACAAGTCAAACGAAGACTACGTGTATGTTCGGGGCAGGGGGAGAGGGAAATACATCTGTGAAGAATGTGGAATACGTTGCAAGAAACCCAGCATGCTGAAGAAGCACATTCGCACACATACCGATGTCCGTCCTTACCACTGCAATTACTGCAACTTCTCCTTCAAAACTAAAGGTGGGGGCCCTTTTCTTTGTACATTCCCCTCCCCTTTTCTCTTCCTGATTTAAAGTAGAATTCTTCTTACATTTCATAAGTTCATAAGTTCACATTAGTTCATAAGCTAACGAAGTTGCCTCTCTGTGGGGTTTATGGTCAAATTTTTCAAATATTTGTAGTTTGTGCTTCCTTTCTTTCCCATTGTCTTTATGTGAATGAACCTCGTGGGCACCACGGTGGTGAGAAATCGGAATGGAAGAGGGAAATCATGGGAGCATGGTGAAAGCTTGGTGAAGACAGGCAAGCTGTCAGCTGCTCATCCTAGATAAGGGTGGGAACACAGAATTTTAAGTCCTTAGTAATGATCTTTCAGAGGTATGATGACATGTATTGTACTCCTATTGGCACTCAACTAATGGAAGATCTCTGATGAGGAAAGGCTGAGAGCCCTGGGGCTGTTTAGTCTGGAAAAGAGAAGCCAGAGAGGGGATCTTATGAATATTTAGAAATAACTGCAGGGTGGGTGTCAAGGAGAAGGGGCCAGGCTCTTTTCAGCTATGCCCTGTGACAGGATGAGAGGTAATGGTCACAAGGTGAAACACAGGAAGATCCACCTCAACAGGAGGAAAAAATTAACTGTGAGAGTGACAGAGCCTGGAACAGGCTGCCCAGGGAGGTTGTGGAGTCTCCTGCTCTGGAGACTTTCAAGACCCAGCTGGATCTGTCCCTGTGTGGCCTGCCCTGGGCGATCCTGCTCTGGCAGGGGGGTTGGACTCGATGATCTCCAGAGGTCCCTTCCAACCCCTTCCATTCTATGATTGTATAGTGGCTCTAGGAAATAAATCAGCCTTTATTAAGTTAATATATTAAAATGGGGTTTATACCCTTGAAGAACAAGGTTCATTTCCCACTTGAACTTCAAGGACCCAAAGATGGACCCCTACTTTTCAAAGACTGTTTATAGCAGATATTTACAATGATAGACTTGTTTTGGTTGGACGAAACCTTTAAGATAATCAAGTCCGTGCAAATACTGAAATGCATCCTGATTTAAGCAGGCAGTATATGAAACATTGGTAGATCCAGGACTCAAAATAAGTGAAACCGACAGGAGAATTTCACAGCCAAAATACTTTCAGTGAAAAAAAATTCTAAGTAGTAAATTTTTTCTTGGCTTTGAACATCATTTAGCAGTTATCCCCCCCAGCTGTAACCTCAGAAACATTTTTATTTTCAGTGGGTTTGAGACTACTCAGCAGTTGGGTGGAAAACTTCCAAGAAATAACCCAGTGCTGCAGAAAGTGGGATGGATAGCTTTTAGATGTGTCGAAACCCATCGCTGCATCCTGGGTCATCATGGTTCCTGTGCACCCAAGGAGTTCTGAGTATGGTTTTTGCAGAGTAGCTGTGCTGGCCAAGTTCACGTCACTGAGCTCTGCCCATGTGAAATTCTCTCTGGTTCCAGTTGTAGCAGATACTTGTATTTGCTCCCTCTTCTGCTGTTGCCATCGCTGCCGGCAGAGTCAGTCGCCCACTTGGGCGACGGAGGTTTTGTAAACCACCCTTCGTGACAGGACAGCATTGCCAGCGACTTCAGGCAGTATGTAAAGCTGGGAAATCTGCTGTTTGTGAGTCGCTGTGGTCATATGGCTTCCTAACAGTTATTTCAGTATTCAGGGTGAATTGCTACCTTCATATCAAAGCAGGAATAAAATTCTCTCTAACCATAGAAGAGCCACCATTTCACCTGTAATTTCTACCTCAAACAGGTTTTTGAGAGATAGTAGGAAGTTTTAAGTATAAAGTGAGCAGTTACTTGTAATAACATACATTTCACAAATATCATCATTTACCAAGCTCCAATCTACTCAACCTTTTCTTGATGCTATTTGCCGTATTTTCTTTTCAAAAGAGAGGGGGCAGCAGCCTGTGGGGCCTCTCAGCTGTTGTGCATTCACTTTCCAGATTCAGATTGACTATGTTGATGCTCTGACTTGGAATAAAATTAATCTGTTTGTTTAGTTCAGCAGTGAAAATGATTATGCTAGAAATAGAATCCATCAAATGCTAAAAGAGCTGCGAGATAGGAACTTCAGTTTTGCACGACTGTTTCCTGTCAGCGTGACTTTGCAGACTGAATCAGCCATAAATAAATGAGGGATCTTTTACACCAGTGCAAAACATATCATCAACCAGGAGTTCCATCCTATTCTGCTTTATTTCAATAAAGAACTTCATGAAATGTAGCCAGAGAACGAGGAGCAATCATGATGGTGATGAATCTGCTGCAGCCCTCGACAGCCTGAACTGAGGGGCAAGGTTCTATCAAGTGTAAAATCAAATTATACATTTGGTTATAAATGCAGCTGAATAAGAGAGTCTATTTGTATACATTCGTTCGTTCACTGAGCAGTTAATTTCTTTTTTTCATTTGTTTCGTAAGGAAATTTAACAAAACATATGAAGTCAAAGGCACATAGCAAGAAATGCATGGATTTGGGAGTCTCAGTGGGCTTGATAGACGACCAGGATGGAGAAGAAGAATTTGGTAAGAAGTGAAAATCTCCTTTCTTTACTGCATTTTTGTAGTTATTTTGTCATCCCAGTTTCTTACCCCTTCTTTTGCAAGGCTTTTAAATTCTTGTACAGGGAAAAGATAGAGAGATAAAAATCTTAGAAGCTAGTCCAAAGGAGCAAGAAATACTGGAACAACTGTCACCAAAAGAAATGACAAGCATATGCTAAAGATAAATTGCTGCTGAATTTGTCACAAAGTGTTATGCAGTTTAACTTTTATCAGTTTCACAGATAAATATGACAAGACTGAAAATACCCCAAAACCCCAGCTGTTTGCCTAGGGAAAAAAAAAAAAAGGTAGTGAAATGTGGTGTTTCTTTGAAAATAGTTGTGCATGAAATTGTCAAAGTTTCAAGATGCACATTTCATAAAAAAAAAAATCTATCAAATTCTCTCGCTAACCTGCCACCTGAATTGCAAATATGCTGCCAAGTGCTTTGCAGGGAGGCTCATCATCTTCCAATGTAGAGTTCTGTCCTCCTTTACAAATAATTGGGCATAAATCAGATAGAGATGATTTCAAAATTAGCAACATTGTTCATCTTGACCTGTTCTACTTCTCCATTAGTGATGAGTTACCAAAATGAAGGTATTTGCTAAGAATTGGAATTCTGCACTTCCCACATCCCAAGACAGCTCCACTGGAGAGGAGATGGAGGATGGTTTGAGGGGGCCAAACCGGGTTCGTGTGGGTTTTGATCAGCATGTTGGGGAAGATGTAGCAGCCCCAGATGCAGAGAGGTGGAGGACAGGATTGTGCAGAAGGACTGTTTCAGATCTCGGCGTGTCTCGGGGCAGCGGTGGCGTTTCCTCCCTCCTCCCATTTCTTAGCAGGGAGAGGAGCCGTGTAGCCTTGTCTTGTATTTTTCTTCTTTCCGTGGAATAGTTTATTAGATTGCGGATGAGGTTTTGAGAAAAGAAAGCAGCGGGGAATCTTTATTTAAACAGGAAAGGGCAAGAAAGATGAACGCGCTTGTTCCCATATGACAACCGCCAGCAGAAGAAGCAAATCAGCTTGAATCTAATTCTAAATAATGCTGGGAACATGACTCAGCCGGGATGATTCAGTAGTGCACTAGGTACAAAGAAACCTGCATTTTCCCTTTTTCGGCATTCTTCGATATATTCCTTTCTGGTGAGCTAAAAACACACCCCCTCTTTGGGCTCTGAGGTACCAAATAAATAACAGAGAAGATAAGCTGCAGCACAAATCACTGTCCTTTTCTCACAGGGGAACATTTTCAGCCTTCGCACGTCAGAAAAATCATCACAACTTTTTCAAGCAGTGCTCCGTAGCTTTCCACATTTTATTTAGTCTTACAAACCACAGCTGAACAGGTATTTCCATTTTCTAGGAACCTAAAGCAGTTTATTGATTGAGAAGTCGATATTCCCAATTGCATACATTAAAACCTGCATTTGTGGTTGTAATGTAATGGGAAATGTTTCAGATGGTAACAGAGTTACCAGTAACACCCGGTAGAAGTAAACCATTTCAAACAGTTGTTGAGAACTTGCTTTTCTTTGGCTCTAAGACTATTTGATAGAGACTTTCTCTTTTTTACAGAGGTACAGTCACTTCCCTAGTCCTGCTGGCCACGCTATTTCTGATACGAGCCAGGACTTCTGTGCTTTAAAAGCTGATGTCTTTAACCATGTACATTTTTGACTTCAGGAGTTGCATGGTTATTAAAAATGATCTCTCTTAGAAAGTGGTTTGCCCAGTCCCATCTCCCTCCTCAACTGGAAGGCAATGTGAGATGCTGTAGAGGAAGGTGCAGAAAATCTGATAAGAAATAATTATGACCTTAGAAAAGAATATTTCTTCTTCCCATAGGCAGTGTGAGCTTGGCCTCTTTCCTGACCTGTAGTCTGTCTGTCTGTCTCTTAAGTCATTTGTTATCCGAGCATTTGGAATGCTGATTATTCTTATGGCAATAACAACTCCTGTACCTTTGTTTAAAATCACTAAGTTATGTATCTTCCACCAGACTCTGAATTAACAGCATTAGCCAGAAATTTAACAAAGCCACCAACTTTTTATTTACTCAAGGGACTTGCTGCTTCTGTTTCAATATAGTTTGTTGGGGTTTTTTTCAAGCATAGGCAATCACGACTATTTGAGTATATCCTTTCTTAGCTTCATATGAGAAGTTAGCTTTGATGTGACAGCAGCAGCTGAACGGTGCACACAGGTTGGATAAGGAGTGCAAAATTGCTCACGATCCCGAACGCGGGCACGCGGCTGTGAAAACTCAGAGCCTGTTTTCTCAGTAATCTGAGAAGCTGAAATTTTGTTGTGCTGTAACATTGGGGGGGGGAGAAGAAAGAAAGAGATGCTCTCGAGCTGTCAAAGACTGTATGTGATCAGAGCTTTTAACGTAGCATCCTTTGTATTTGGACTTGTCACCATCTGGGTATTAGTAAATACTTTCTGCCTTGGTTTTCTGTATTCAAACCCATTCCCTCATCCATTTATCTTTCATCTTCTGCTCTGTGGAATGTTCTTATCGCCAAAATACAGGGTTACAATGTAAAGAATGTTAATATCTGAATTAAATTGTCAGGCGAGGTGAACTGTTTAGTGTGACAGATGGCAACTAGGCATATCCTCTTTGGTGCTGTTGACCCAATATTGTCTTAAAAACAGTAATTTGTCTTCAAATTAAAATGGTTATGAAATTTAAGCCTGTAATAGCTCATATGGAAGCTAATTTATGAGCGGTGTGGTATGCCTGAGTCAAACTTGCACAAGATAGTTATTTAGTAATGAAATCAGGAGATCGGCAGAATTTATTTAAATGGTCTCTGCGGAGAAATTTTATCCCCAAATATTCATTACTTTACCAGTGAAAAGACCTAATTGTAAGTTTCAGATACGTATTTTATAGATATATATACACACACACACACACATATAGGAGAGCCGCTTTCATTTTCTGCAGTGTTAAATAAACCCTCCTAAAGATAGAATGGTTCTAAGTTAATTAGCTATGTATTACTTTTAGCAGACCTTAAGCAAGTTTCCATGGCTCTTCATTAGCTTAATAATGACTCAGGCTGTGTTTTCACTGCACCTACATTTAAGGAGTGAAAAATCAATGAAAAAAACCTTACAATAATATCCTCCTTTTGCAAATAGAATGGAAGGCTGCTTCTGCATAGCTTACAAGAATTTTTAATTTTATTTTTTTTTATTTTTCATATCATTGTCTACTCTTTGACTAGATGTACATTAAGCCTGCTGGAAACCAACAGCCTGGGAATATTCTACATAGTGCTAGGATTGATTTACAATATACACGTTACTCAGGAAGGCTTAGGTGTAAATAATCTCTTTAAACAGAGACTACTCTTACTTTTTTTGGTTCGTTTTACTTTGTTACTTTGCATCCTCTTAGGAATGAAAGTCAAAAACCCATAGGGTTGTGGGTTGTTTCTTTTCTCATTTCTGAGGAGCACTGGCTATTACCAGTCTGAATTTAACCCAGTAGATGTCACTGTGAGTCCTCTTTGATGGTGATGAGCAGTGGACAGCAGCTGAAGCAAGACTGAAATGAGTCAAGATCTGGGACAGACTTTGGAAGACAAGGAGACAGCAGGTTTGGGTATAGATGCTGGTGATGTTTCACAGTACTTCATTTTACCCTTTTTTAAATCTTTTTGAATGGTTGTGGAACGGTCCATTGGAAAACTAATGCAACAAGTGAAACACAAGTCTTAAGCTTGAAATTGCTTAGAGAAATAATGCATCGATGCCATACGGACCTTACTTTGAAGTTCATGATAATATGGTGACATACTTAAAAAAAAATGCCTTTATTGCCACAGTATACATTTTTTTCCTGAGTTTGATGGAGAATGTATAATACAGAACAGATGCTTTATTTTGGAATGCTTTTCTGTAGATACTGATTCATATCTGAAGATACTTACACAATTTGAGGTGATAAACACTGCTTAGTATTACTCGGGTGCTAAAAGCCAATAAATTTAGTAAATTGAAATTTAGATGGGGATAGTGAACAGACCAACAGATATGTCTTTAATCCTTACAGATAGAGCTAATAGTAGTCCTGTAGTTATCTACAGATCTGTCCATTTGCTTAGGAATGTGTAAAAACTTCATCAGTCTGGTCATGTATTTTCAGGTCTTTCTTCTCTTCCTGCCAGTGGAAGAATAAAAATGAACATTTTGCTCTTTATCTGGAAATCTACTGAAATATGACTAAGTTATAACCAAATAGGACTAAGCTATAAGCCATTGAACTTTATAGTTGGATTTGGTGCAGAAATTGCTAAGCATGTAGCAGGGCCTGATAAGTCAGGTCATTTGATGGATTAATTGGTGATTATATCACAAAAGTTGTAAGTTGAGATTCTGAAGAATTTATTTTATTACTTTGTGGTACGGTGATGATGAGATGGCTGTTATTAAAACCATATACAGTAAGGATTCCTTCAGGAAAAAAAAAAGTTGAAATTAAAGAACTTTAAAGTACATAGAGAGGCCTATTTCAGTTACCTAATTCATAGCATCACAGCTGGTAAAAGTAGTTGCTGGACTTATCAGCCCCAGGCGCTTCACTAATGGATGTATTAGGATGCTGATAACTCCAGCTAATGCCACTGAGTTAAAGAACTTGAAGCTTTTTCATTCCCTGCTTTGAGGTAAAATGTCAGTGTAGCAGAGCTTTAGCAAACAAGCCCATTGACACCACGAACAATACAGAGCTGGTTGACTGACGGAGGCCTGACAACAAAAGGAATGGACTAAGGTGATTTTTGCCCCTGACTTGTATATGCTTCAAGACCTAGGAATAAAAAAATCCATTTTATTAAATATTATTTCAGCAAGAGCCCCAGTCAAGAGTTGTATCCACATTTTTCTTATGCCTTTATTTTCAGCTGTTCCTAAATGTTACGCAGTTCATGTCTGTGGCTGTGTGTTCCACTTTCTCCTGTGAAGTCCAGGAAGAAGAAAAATTCTTGCTAAAGGTTTAAAAGAAAAGATTGCAGCAGTTGACAGAGGATGAGAGACATTCCCTACTCTTCTAAAAACACTCTTCATAAAAAAGCAAGGCAGTCTTGAACAGTCTTTCTGTTCAAGTGGTGAGAGTTACAAATTAGAAAGGGAAGTTGCTTTCATAAGGGCTTCACTTAATAGCGTGAAACTTTTTTCCTGTTTTCTTTAAAAAAATAAAATAAAATAAATCCTGTGAACTTTCATGCCAAAAGCCATTTCCCCATATGCTAGTGGCCTTTAAATTTATGACACATCCTTCGTTCTAAATTATCCCACACGGCTTTACAACCTCATACAAAGTTAAACACAGGAGTCGTTTTGTTCCCTTTGGAAGTTCTAGTTATATATATTTATATAAATATATATATCAGTGGCATAAGCATATGGTTATAATTGTGCATAGTTCAAGATAGGAAACGAAGAATTAATTTTTCCCCAATTAAAACTGCAAAGGAACTTTAGTAGGCAGCGTACAATTACCAAAATGGATCAGGGCCAATACTACTTGGTTAACGAGGCAGCGCTTGGAAAAGAGTCTTTCACCAGAAGGAGTGGTCACAGCCTCAGCTTGATGCCTCATTTGGAGAAGACCCATAACCTACCTGGGTCTTCCACTGCTTAAAACTCTGGCATGGGATCCTCTCGGAACAACACTGACTTACAGCCACGCTTAATGGCATCGCTAATGACGAAAGCTTGGGCGCCTCTTACACGTGTGCGCAGGTATAAAAGCCAGAGCAGAGTGTTCCTCTGGGTGTTGCCAGAGCAAGCAGGTCAGGAATGGGGTTTTCTCACCTTGATGAGATGTGGGGGTAAGAGAACCCCCTTCATGGCTATCGCCTCGCCCACACTGCAGGCTCTGGCTCCAGGTAACCATGCTGAACCAGGAGCTGGCAAATGCACCAAGGGTGGAGGTAAACAGGGAAACAATAGAGGGAAACGATATCCCACGGAGTTCTGCATGTCAGGAATGTGTGTCCCCTGCACACGGTTCCCCTTCCCCTTTCCATGGTTTTATTCTAGAAAGCTGAGGAGATGCACGCAGAAAATTTCTACGTAAGTAGCATTTGCTAGTAAAGCCTGCAGTGTTTTTCACTGTTGATTTGAAGAGAGATGGTTTCTTCTATGAAATCGGGGCATTGTTTGAGTGTGTTTTCCTTGCTTTACAAATGTGACAAGTCAGTCTAATCACTTCAGGTAGTTTCTGTTGCCAGTGGAGACAGTTATTTGGGACTGACATCAGCTTTCATAGCAAGTGGGATTCTTGTGGAGAGAGGGAGCAGAAAAGAAAAGGATTTCCCAGAGAATAGTTATGTGATGTTGGTAAATAGACCAAAATTAAGAGGGAGTCCTGACTGAGACCCGAAGCTTTGCAGTGTCCTGGGCATTATTTAGAGTCTCAGGAAATCCTCGGGTCACGCTGTAGATGTAACACATGGAGAAGAAGACTTGAGATCTGTAGCAGAGGCACAGAGGGAAGTTATTTCCATTCAGCAATGTAACATATGTAGAGGTTCTAACATTTTAGATTTGTTTCCTTTGCAAATTAATGATGAAGATACACTTTGTGTGAGGAAGAGAAATGACAGAAGCACACAGAAATAAACCACATGGTTTTGTTAATATTTTTAACAATCCTACTTGCCATATTTTTGGAATAGACCTTACTGAGTTATTTTTTGCCACTAAAATGTATTTTCTCCTTTGAACAGCTCTGTCTGTAGATGAGAATTAGAAATGAAGACTATTTAAAATTGTAAAAAAAAATATTTTTGTTCCAATGACCCTGAAGGATTTAGAGCATTTTTAATAACATTTCAGTTTCATGTCTGCTGTAGGAAATGTAGAAAATCTATAGTTTCCATATTTAGTTAATGTACAAATCACTGTGTAGGCAAAGAGGGGCAAAGTCATTAGAGGGGGATTTTTTTCAAAGAAGCTATTAGTCTCATTCCTAATTGCACTGCTCATTTGAAACCAGAAAGGCTTATGATGGTGGGTAACTTATTGAGAGGCAGCTCAATTAAACCCATTTATTTTACCTGGAGTTCAAGATGTTTATTTTGGTTTTGGTAACGTAGCAGCCTAAAACGTTGGTAGTAGATGAAAATTCTTTTAAGGGTCTGATTTTTTTCAGCATTGTTTATTTTGATGGTAAGTTGCTGTGTAGATTTGCTGAGAACAGGATCTCTGAGATTTGAACTAACCGGCCGTTACTGGTTTTGCAGAACTAAACGGTTTTTACACTGATTTATTTATTGGGGGGGGCTCAGCAGACAGACCTTTAATCGAATATAGAATATTAGTGCATCCAAAACATTTTGTCTTTTAGAAAGTATGATCCCAGACAGTCTGGCTTGGAATCAGATACAGCAGATGGGATTTTCTGTCTCTTTACTAAAGATGATTCTTTCTTTCCAAGTTATGATATAAAAGAAGGTGGAAGGCTGCAGTAGAACTGCATTTGGTAGAGAAATTTAGCACTAGACAGCAGACTCGGAGTCAGGAGGGCTTCTTCATGTGAGCAAGGTTTCACACATAGGTAAGTTTTGATAGGATTAGGGCTTTCTGGCCTCCTAGGGCATCTTGGGTGATTCATTAATAAACCTTTCAAACCGTCAGCGAAGTGAAGAACTATGGCAAGGTCTAATTTTGGTCTCTTTTCCCTGTTAACGAGACAGATTCCTGACTAGCAGCCTCCAGTCTTTCTGTTTGCATCCTTCAAAAACCTTTGCAGCAGTGATTCATATTAGGTGCCAGGACACCCACTTATGAGTCAGAACCAGCTAGAGACTATCCCACCGCTAAGGTTGGCAGACCAGCTCCATATGCTGTCACTGGGAACTTAATGAACCGGGAATCTGCTCGCTTCTCCCCAAGCAAAAGACTGAAGGGTGACTTTGAGCAAATGGTTATAAATGGCTTAAAAGAAAACAGCCAAACCCAGAAGGTTAAAAATGACACGGAGGCAAAAGATGAAAGATTATGTAGCTCTAGAATTAAATATGTACGCTGGAAAATAAAAACAAAAATGCAAATCTTCCCTGTTGTTTTGATGCAATAGGATGTGACTGAAAAATGCACGTGCTGTCTGGGGTTTTTTCGGTGCTTTTCATTACTCCCTCCCACCTCCTTCCCACTCAGTCTGGGACCTCCATTGGCTTACCTTCTGATTCCCACTCTTGCAGGTGAGAAGCAAAGATTTGGCTACGACCGGTCGGGATACGATGTGGAGGAGTCTGATGGTGCAGATGAAGATGAAAATGACAATGAAGATGATGATGAAGACAGCCAGGCTGAGTCCGTCCTATCCACGACCCCCTCGGTGACAGCCAGCCCCCAGCATCACCCCTCTCGACACGGCCTGCAGGACACCACCAGCGTTGATGAAGACATCAGGCTTCCAGACTGTTTTGCTGGGGTTCACACGGACTCTATGGACGGTCTACCCAAAGCGCTGCTGACAAAGATGACCGTCCTTAGCGCGGTGCAGTCGGTTAGCAGGACCTCCAGGTCACCAGCAGAATTCACCCATCAGGAAGCACATGAAGATAAAGCCCGGGAGAGAGGAGCAGGTTTGGTGGACGTTGCTCCTACATCTCCAGGTCGCCAGATGTCTGTGGATTACCCCGATCCAGAAACAGCCTTGGGCCACTCCCTAGCATCAAGTGCAGCTCTTACAAAGGTAGGAATGTCTGGCTCTAGGGCACAGAGAGGGAGTTTAAATCCTCCTTTTAAAGATCTTTTTGGAGATTTTTTTGAAAGATCAAAATATTTGCCTCTCCCTTCCTTCTTAGAGTGGTTGGCTGGTGAGTCTTTAAGAAGAGTTTGACAGTAACGGAAGTGCAGATGTGCAGGACTCTAGAAACAACAGTGCTGTAGGAGCACTGCTTTTCAGTTTCTCAGTTTTGATTGTGTTCTTCCTGAAAGGATTAATTGTAATACGGTCATTGCAGCTGAAGTTTGGAGCTGGTAGGTTGTAGTACAAATAAAAAGGGATATAACAGATATGTAGAGTGAACATATGGTGGTAGTTAGGAAGTTTTCAGAGAGAAGTGACGGAATACAAAAGTTGCTTCACTCTGAAATACGACGTTAGAATCATTGGTAATTCCCAAGGGAAATTAACTTGGTCCCAAAGGTTTTCTTGCCTTATCACTGTAAGAAAAACTTATGCAATTGCTTATCTGTCCTCCAAATATGCTTAGTAGTGGAATTAGAGCACCAGATGTTGAAGGAAGCTCAGAGACTGCCCTTGCACAATAACAAAAGGAGAAACAAGGCTGAGCCCTGAGCTCCCAGTGCTCTCAGGTTTTCTCCTGAACATTTTGATCAGAAAAGACTCTGGTTTGCCCATGCCTGTTTAATTTAATTCAGGTTTAAGTACTCTTTCTTTGAAAATCTATGAGACTGGATTGTTTGGGCTTTTTTACAAAATTTAAGATGTCAAACTGTTGACAAGGAGAAACCATAAAAATTATTGCTGCTTTTCATTGTTTGACACAAGTTCATGGTAAGGACTGGGAGTCCATGAGGCAAATGTAAATTGGTTTTGTAGTATGGCAGAGAATAAAATGTCGTGGTGTCTGATCTCTCTATATACCTGTCATGAAAGGGGTAGGATTTAATTCCTGGATTTTGGGTTTCACTTGTTGCCTATAGATACCAGAAAGATATTTCACTGAATTTACTCCCTCATCAGACAGAACCACTGAAGCCTCAAGACAACACTTCCAGCATTTTAACATGTTGAAAGGCCTTTGTGTGTCTGCTGGTTCATCTACAGTCCGTTCCTGTTGTGAATGGTTGTGGATCCCACTTCTTGCCATGGAGACAAGGGGTCAAGACAGCTCAGGAAGGCTGCTGAGTGCCTTTGAAAGCATCCATACTGGTTTATAGGGTTTCTCATGAGGTGTCAGACAGGATTTAATTCTGAGAAAGATGTTGGCTTCCTTCTCACACCCACCTTCCCATTTAGACTGGTCAGCACTGCATAGTCAGTAAATCATATTCCCCTTTAAACACGACATCGCCTACTAGCAGTGTTCGAGAGCATTTCTGTTCCTGTGTTGGCTTTGTGCCTGCTTGAGAAATTTTTCGAGAGTTTGGTCAAAACCACAGAATTACCACTTAGGACACTATAAACTAAGCCAGGTTGCACCACATTTTTATGTGTTATGAATGTGCCTAAAAAGAAAAGGTACCGTGAGATTGCAGTTGCGTTTTAATATTTCCCATTTGAGGAGGTTTGAGGAGAATGGCTGCCAGCTTTGGTGGGTAACACAGGCTGTATGAGGAGAAAAGGGAGCATATAAATTATCGGTCCAGTTTTGAGCACCAAATCACAGTGAGCTGAGGCATCAGTGGGATGTGGGTCCCACGTTTCACTCCAGTATCCACCCGTCACCTTCTCTTCTGTGGGTGCTGTAGCTGTCATCCATCTCCTGCCATCTCTTATCTCCCGTCTTCCACGTGAGAAGCAGCTGCGGACAAATGTGCCACGAGACTGCCTCTGCCTGCTGGTGGCTTTAGTGGCTCCAGGAGAGGAACCTGGTGCATCAAAAATGCCAGTTTATGCTTATTTAAGCTAACCTTCATGCCTGAGGTGATTTCCACAGAAAACAGTTCTCTAAAGCTGCCTCGCTCTTTAAAAACACATACAAAGGATATTCAGCGATGTTTTCAAGTACTGGCATTCAAGAGAAGTTAGGCAGGGTAATTAGGAAAGGAAAATTCAATTAGTGGGCAAGGAAGGAGTTGGAAAAAGAAAGGAAGGAAATTAGTTCATTGTTCAAGCTGGGCAGTATATACTGTGAACCAGTTTGTTGTTGTTTTTGCTTAAAAGGGAGTGTGGGAAGCACTGCCAGTTACCTCTCGTTTTCTTTTCATTGGAGGGTAGCGGCGGCCACTGCACTAACACGCCTGTGTCGTTCTCTCCCAGAGCATGCCCTCCGTCAGCTCTCCCTCCTCGTCGGCGGACCACAGCATGCGGACAACGGCACCTACGCCCTACGCCGAAATCCCGGAGGAGAAGCCGGCCGGGTGCCCGCAGAACAGCGCCGAGCTGAGGGCTCCCCAGACCCACCTCTTCAGCCACCTCCCCCTGCACTCGCAGCGACAAGCCAAGGCACCCTACGGCACGGTACCGGTCGGGGGGATCCAGGTGGTCCCCGCCGGCCTGGCCACCTACTCCACCTTCGTTCCCATCCAGGCGGGGCCGGTGCAGCTCGCTATCCCCACTGTCAGCGTGATTCACAGGACTACCAGCGCCCTCGGCGAGGCGGGCGGCGCGGTGGCCGCCGGCGCTGCCGCGAATCCCATGGGAGCGGCCGAGGTGAACGGCGTCGTGCCGTGTATTCCCATCGGCCAGGTGAGCGTGCCAGGCATCCCGGGGCTCGGCGCGCCTGGACTGCAGCCTCTGCCGCCGCTGGGTGTGGAGACGGTGAACATCTTGGGCCTGGCAAACGCAAACATCGCCCCGCAGATGCGCCCGTCGGGAATTACCCTCAACGCCGTGGGCCTCCAGGTGCTGGCCACTGGCGCGGCCCCACAGGGCAACCCCAGCCCACAGGGCCACATCCCCGGCCTGCAGATCTTAAACATCGCCCTGCCGACCCTCATCCCCTCCGTTGGCACCGAGGGGCAGGGAGCATCCGAGCCGCCCGCCTCGGGCAGCAAAGCCTGTGAGGCCCGTGCAGAGCTGGCTCCCAGCGGCTTCCCCACAGCTGACGTCATCCAGGCTGGCAGAGCTGCTTCTCCTCCGGCGGCGCCCGCTGCCCAGCGGTACGGCGGGAAGAGCCACCCCGAGCCTTCCCCGCCGACTGACTACGAGCGACATGACGGGACGGGCAAAGCGGAGCCCGAAAAGACCGACCTCGCCACCCACCCCACCAAGCCAAAGCGCGACATCGCTTCCCTCCAGGTGAAGAGGGCTGCCCTGGCAGAGCCCCGCTCCAAGGCGAATCCCGATGTGTTAACCAAGTCCCCCGTCCACCGAACTGTGTCCCCGGACAGACAGGTACACAGGCCGGCCGCCTTGCCCCGGCGGCAAAACACGGTGCAGTTTAGCGATGGCAGCAGTGACGATGAGGATAGACTTGTAATAGCAACCTAGTTTTTGTTTTTCATTTGTGGTTTGTTTTTGTTTTGGGTTTTTTGGTTGTTTTTTTTTTTTGGCGGGGGGGTATTTTTATAACACTTACAGGTTTCTTTGCAAACCTTCCTTTTCCTTAAAGCACATTTTTCTGACACAAACCCATTACTAATCTTCGTGCAATCATGAACTCTTGACCAATAATTGTTGTTTCTTGTCAGCTCCAGCCATTTTTGTACATGTTGTATAGACGATTGTGCCTTTTTGGAGTTTTATGTTTAGAAACCTGTACAGATTGTTGAATATATATATATAAAATATATATATATAAAATATGTATATTAAAACCAGGTAGTTGCTTGTGTTTAGTAAGTAAACATCCTATGTCAGATAAATAAAGGATTAAATTATATGTTGCACTGTTAAATGTAAATTTTTATGGCTGTGGGACAAAGTTTCTGTGTACAGATCTAGTATGTAAAACTCCATATTTATTGTATCCATATTAGTCTTGGAAAAGGGTCTGTCCATCTTTCTTGTGTAAGACGGTAGCTTTACACTTAAAAGAGAAATACAGTATCTGTGTTATGAAATATTACAGTAAAATTTTGTTTACTGACTTTACCATTGCTTACGTTGTGCCTTCTTGATGCAGCCCGGTAGTTGGAGAGGCTCTTGACTCGTTCCCTTTAGTTACCCTTCCAGCTGCGGTGGCTGCGGATGCCCCCGGGGTTTCACCTGCCACGATGCAGAGAATTTGCTCTTTAGACCTTCTTGGAGCAAAACCTTCCATTTCCAACCATCCGGCGATGGCAAAGTGGGGAGGGAGTCCTTCAGCTTTTTGTAGAGCGAGCGTCCATCCACCTCGTGCTCTTAACGCTTCCTCGCTAAAATGGGCAGACTTCCCTGAGGGGAAAATAGCAAAAGGGTCAAGATGAATTATTTTTTTATTTGTAATCTTGAACTATAAAACCACTTTTTATTGACATTAAAATGTTGTTACGCAAGAAAGGACTAATTCTTTGTGTGTTCTTAATCGCAAAACCCACCACCATACAGCTGGTGAAAGCGCCGCTGCTGTAAGGAGGATTTGGCACCGATTCCTATCAGCTTCTCAGGGGACTGCACTTCAGGAGATCTTCATTTACAGGTAGACAAAGCCAGTTTCTCCCTAGGTATGGCTTTGTCTTATTCATGCAGGGGAATTAAAAAGAAGAGAGGCCTAGAGGTCTTACACACACTATTGATATGCCCTTATAGCAACAAACTGCATTATGGGCATACGAGACATGGATGGATCCCTGTATAATGATATTTAATAAAACTCTGTCTGCACATAGTGAAACATTTAAAGTTACCAATAAATTTTTAAGGTGCTCATCTACTGCAGGAGCAAAGTCCCACGTGTTACAGGGCCACATGTTTGTGAGAGTTTCAAATTGACCTGGGATTTGTGCTTTTATTTTTAGAGTTGGTTTTTGTCTGAGTCCTATCGCATGCTAAGAGAAGTTTATAAAGCAAAAGTTTCAAATGAAATAATATAAATACTATAAAATAAAATGGATAAAAATAATAAATAAGCAACCAACCAAACCAGAAACATTTTCACAAGTAAATTCCAGCAGAAAAATGGAAGATGTAAATTAAAAGTGTGATCATCTTTATAGAAACAACAAAGACGAGCGCCTATAAAACAACGGCAAGAAAAGAGTGGAAAGCAAATCTTAAATCAGGAGTCATCCCGGATGCGAGCTGGGCTGCCTTGTTCACAGCTCCAGGAAGCAATTCAGGCCTCGTACTGCTCGTATCCAAGAACAGCAATATCCCAGATCCATTTTTAACTTTACATCAGCTTTTGTACTATACTCACATCGTGCTCATTACATTATTTACATTATTCCCTTACACAGTGTCGTGAAACTGTAGGCGATGTTGAGCGAGCTTTATTAGCTTTCAGAAAGAGCACTTCAGTGCCAGAAAACCATTTCTCTTACTGTGATTATCAGGCGGTTGTACTAATCCAGCAATTAGCAAGGCAGGTACGAGAAAGGAGCAATTACTCTCGGCTCAGGCGTGACTGTTGGTGTCATTCCTCACTGGGCAAAGCCATGCCGAGGGTCCGAGCCCCTGAACCACAACACGCTCTCAACTCACATTGAACTTGATGAGAGTTAAGAGTACTGGGCATCCCCCCAGCCTCAGACTTCAGCTTTGTGAGTGTCTTACGTGCAGCCCCTGTGTAAAATGTCACTGTGCGTTCATATGTTCAAGTGTAGTGATGTCAACGTGTCTTAATATCGTTATCATTTGTAGCAAACACGTGAAGCTACCTGAAATTGCCTGTCCAAAATGGACACTTGTCAGTAAACTAGAGCTATGCTAATTAATTTGAGCATATTTGTCTACAGCATTACCAAATAAAAGGTGACTGGATCAAATAGGTGTGCAGCAAAGGAAAACTCTCCAAAGTTTTGAATGCCATCACAAGTATTAACTATTTCTCTGAATTTTATAAGGAAGCAGTGAGTAAGAAATTGCTGTTCCGTGTGCCCCAAAGTCCTGAATTTGCTGCTCCAGAGATTTGCTGTGTACACTTAGTAAATATTTACTTGATGAGCAATTAGGTGTGTGCTCATAATCTGAAGGTTAATTCCAGGAAGTCACTAATTTAATGGAAAATTCAGCCTGGTGCATCATGCAATCTACAGGTGTCTCTTTTCTATTTTAGGTGTTTTGAAGACGTTGAGATCTCTTGACCAAGCAGTATCTTGAAGAAAAAGAAAACCAAGACAACATATATGTCATAAAGAGGAATGCTAAGACGTGTCATTTGGTAAGTTAGTAACAGGAGAATGGAGGGAAAGGGCCAAGAGAACTGGTACTGATTGACAGGGAGCAACCATCACATTTGGCCAGGCAAAGCAGATGAGCCGTACTTGAAGCGGGATCTCCACTAACAATGAAAAGATGAGTGGGTAGCTGCAGATTTATTTAACCTTTTTCAAATGGAGTTGGGAGGAAAGCACACTTTTATAGAAAAGCTGGATGTTGGTGGTCCTGAATGTGATACTGTTTCCCTTCCCTTTAGACTGTTTCCAAATGGATATTCCTTGAGGTGCCTCCACAATTTGTGCAACAAGAAAAATCCCAACAAACTAGTAGTGTGACCAGGCCTGAGAGAAGGTTAAACTCCATACCTCTCCTCTGTGAGTGCCTAGCAGTTTCATTTTAATCGTGCTTGTAGCCACCATCTCTATGTCAGCACACATGGGTGTCCTGCATTGGCGCAAGCCTGTGACCACTGTATTAGCACTTCTGTTTTCCTTCTGAATTCATTCCTTTTACTTTAACTTGTATTGTATCTTTATTGTCTTGTCCAGGGTCAGTGATGAGACAACAGCAACCCCCTTGCCACAGCGTTCCTTCTGTTCAAGGCAGTAGCAAACATCTCAGAGGTTGGCCAGTGCAGGATTGGGCTGCTCTTCAGAGGGTGTAAATTACTGTGGCTGAATTGGAGTAAACAGCACCAGGGCTGTTTACTCAGGGATCAATTTTTAATGACTCTGTCGGACACCCCCTGGCAAATCCAGCACAGCTGTTTAAACATTAAAAGGCCAGGGCATGTGTTGCTCCTTAGTGCACCCAGGAACCATCCGGCATCTTCACACAACCCCATCAAGAGGGTGCGAGCAGGTGCTGGCTGAAGGCTGGGTACAAATACAGCTACAGCAAGGCCATGGCCAGCTTCTGTGAGACTCGTGCAGCTGCTTCCCTGTTACCTGTCAAAAACCCTCCCTAGAAAAAATTGACCAGTAGCCTGCATCTCTTCTCTTTCAACTCAGACCTCAATTGATTTCTTACTGCAATACGTGATGTTTGCAGGTGATGGGGAGTATCTGATTTTGAAGGCAGCATCTTCTGCTGTCCATATAACACTATTGGGTCTGGACTGTGGACTCTCTGGCTATGTGTCCTGTTTGGGCTTTAATAAGCCACAACACAATCTACCTGTCACTTCTTAAGACAAGACCTAACCCAGAGGCAGCCAGTTTTGCTGTAACTGGCCTCAGACCTCTTGATTACACCCCCCCCCCAGATGCAGCTCCCAGCTTCTGAGCCATAGCTGAAATAAACCAAACTGACCAGGTTTGGGGCTGCCCTGCCCTGCATTGATTACTGCTGCTGGTCACACTTCTGCTCCTTTCACTTCTCAAGCAGCTTGCTGTAGCTTCAGGTTGCTGTAAATTACACCCCGAGGCTAAAGCAGCCCACAGTTGGTCCATATGGGCCAGTCCCCTGCCAGAAAGTCTAACAGCAGTGTTTTGCATACAAGCAAATTCAAAGGCACATCGCGTGTGTTTCATCTCAGACAACCCAGCTCAGGCTGCATACAGCCTGGCCCACCTCAAAACCAAAGAGACAGCGTAAGACAGAGACATACCATGCTTTACACTCAGCTAAACATTCTGTATGGGTTCTTGGTAAACAGATTTAGCTCGCCTTCAGTTCACTGACGTGTATGGTAAACAGAATATAAAAAGAATTTGTCACTTTACAGCTTATTCCAGAAGCTTGTTTGGATTTGGGTTTGGGGTTTTTTTGGGGGGGGTTAGGGAGGTTTGGGGGGGTGTTTGTTTTGGGTTGGTTGGTTTGGGGTGTGTTTGGTTTTTGGTTTTGTTTGTTTGTTTGTTTTTTGTTGTGGTGTTTGGGGGTTTTTTTTTGCAAGATAATCCCCACTAAGATTTACAAATACTTTACTTTAAACCTGTAAACTGCCTTTTGCACATGTTTAACATGGGGACATGGGGATGGCTTCATCAAAACAGATTAAAAATGCTTCATTTTACCATGAGTGACTTGCCAGAAGTCAGGGAAAACGGTCAGTCTACAAGTACAAGTGCTTGCTCAAGATCACCCACAGCTGAGTTGTCCTTCAGGCCACTGCTCCTCCTGCTTCTGAAAGATCCTCTGAGCCCAGTGACATCCCACAGCAGGGAATCCTTACCTTCCTTTTGTGGTTTATAATATGAACAAGAGCTGTCATCCATCCTAGGTGACTGTTGTGGTCAGTCGCTAGTTGTGAATGTTAAATGATGAATGCATTAAAAAAAACATAGCTAGAATTGTCTGTCCAGATCTTAAGGGATTTTCTGTTGATTTTAAGAGGTCTCAGCACCTATAGATGGCCATTTTTCATGATACATAAAATGCCAGACACACCACATAGTAACCATTTATGGCTTCTGTCTTTGAGGATGAGACCACTGTCTTAGGTGTAGACACTGGATTGCTAGCTCTGTTGCTGGCATAGGATAAAAATGAAGCTGCTTTAAGATACTTCAGATTATTAGCTAATTTTATATGGAATGTCCATGGGTGGATGAGCAAGCAGCAACAGGGATGTAACAGCATGTAATTAATTGATTTGATGTTCGTGTTCTGTTCCAGAATTGCTGAATCTAAATAAACAAATAAATAAAATCCTTTAGGCAAAGATGTTGCTGCTGTTATGTTTGCCCCTCCACTTCTCAGGCTACTCAGAATGTTAAGGAGGTGGCTGGTGATGTTCAGATGTTCGATGGAAGGTCACAGGAAACTCTGCTGGCTCAAAGATGGCAAAGCCCTACATTCCTACCGTTCAGTCATGGAAACAAAACTCGTCCTAAGATGAGTCAATTAGCTAGGCATGCTTAGTTTTCTTTGGTGATAGTAGGCTTGTTTTACCCAGTAAGGTCAAATGTTAAAGCCTGTTTGGTTTTGTGGCTGTACTCTTTAGTGTCTTTGAAATCCATTACCATGCACTTGTGCTGGAAACAGTTTCCTCTTTTTATTAACGTAACACAGTTACAACAGCCCTTTGGGCTTCAAAAGTTCCATTTGCAGGCTCTTCAGGTCTAAGGTGCTTTGGTGTTGGTACCTAAATACCTTATGGTATTGCATATATCCCATATTTTATGGTATTCCTCCTGAGAAACAAACCATTTGATGTAGGCAACAGTTGCATCTCACATACAGCGGCTCTCTAATAAAATCACTGACCGTTAAAAGAGTCATTCCCCATCCTGTCAGCTCACTGCGAGGGACCAGCACAAAGGGAGCATCACCTGTAGCCCAGGAGCAGAGGCCCATGACGCAGCAGTAGTGGCTTTGTTTAGTGCTGGGCTTCATGTGGGTGCAGATTCTGAAAAGGAGTCAAGGACCATCAACAGGACCCACCCAGCCCTGAAGCAGCTGAGTTGAAATTCCCCTTTACCATGCCTTATAACCAAGGTATACCAAGTAAAATGTGGGATTAAAGGGCACCTTTTGACAGAAAATTTTGAGAAATCAGAAAATTTGAACAGAAAATTCCATTCTGTTGTTAGAACAGAAACTTGCTATGGCTCTGTTCTAATACTCAAAAACTCCCCAGCCTGAGCTGCTGCCCTTCTGGCACCTGGCTCTCCTCCCCAGGATCTAGCAATGAGGCACCTTGCTTCTCCAAGGCAGTTTTGCCCCACCAACAAATCAAGCAGGTGGTTCAGGAACCATTTTTGACACTTAGAGGTTTAAATTGTGTTTCTTTCTTTGTTTATCCCCATGCCCATAATTATCTGTGACGCTTTCTTATTTACAGCGTTTCAAGAGCAAGAGCTCACACACCTAATGCTGGTTAATTCTGCTGGACTGGGTAACTGGCTCCCCTGTGGATATCCCCTTTTCCTGTGAATCATTCTTCCTCCTTGAGATATCCTCCGACTCAGATCAAAGCTCCGGAAGGTATTAGATATGAAGACATCAGACAGCTCGAATAGATTAGAAGAGACACACTCACAAAGAAATGTATCCCAGCTTCTCCCTCCTGTTCAGCTGAAAATCAGCACAGCAAACAGAATCCAAAGCTCTTGTTATAAAAGAAACAGTGGAAAGACAAAAAGAAGAATTAAAAATAAAAAGGAAAGACACTTTGGAAATTTAATTTACCCAAAGCCTTCTACAAATGAACCAAAGTATTTGCACTTTTGTACTTAGTTCTCCCTTCTGGTTGGAAATTGTTCATCTGATGGAAAATGCCATCCATGGACTTCAGCAAGAGCTGCATTAACCGTGTCAGCAGAGGACTCGGTACTGTCCAGTTGAGTATTGAGCCTTGCCCACAAACACACTGATTAAAGGACGGTGAAAACACGTGGGCTGGTTTTTCAACTTTGTGCGGTCTGTTGTGGTTTTGTTGGGTTTGTTCCATTTTTCCATGTAGCCATTCGACCAACGGCAAAGATCCTGTGCCAGTGAAATGCCAAAACCTAAGGTCATGAGGTCAAACTAGATTATCTTAATAGTCTCTTCTCCCCTTGCAATCTTTGAGCACAGGTTTTATCTGATAAAGCAGTTAAAGCCTTTGTTTCAGCAGCGTTTGATCTTGACCATTGCACAAATAATCAGTCTTCTAAGATTCTGATCTTTTTTTAAAATAGAATTTTAAACTCTCCTTTTAGTGGATGCATCTTAATCCTTATTAAATAAGAGCTGTGTTTGAGCTAAGGCAATGTGTTTGGATGGCCAGAAAGACCATTTTTATGGGAGGGTTTAAATAACATACTGTGTTTTTTCAAGAAGTTATTCCTCCAGTCAGTGAAAACAGCTGAATGAAGGACAAAAGGTCTGTCCTTTTTCTGTCATTAAGCCCATATAAAAGGAAGATAAAATGTGCTGCTCTTACATTGTAGAGTGGAATGTATTGGGCTTTTTGTCCTAAACTTCTAAGTCTTCTGTTAGCCTTGTGCTGCTGGGGGGGGGGTGTGGACACAGGACGGGACAACACACTTTTAACCTTATGCACCCTGAATGCTGACTTGAAGGTAGTGGAGGAAAGAATTCCCAGGAGGAATATGCTCTGCAAATACTCAGCAAAACCTTTAGATCTTCTTATTCTTAATCAATGGGGTTTGGGCAGAATTAAGGGTGGGGTTTTTTTTTAATCCAGACTATAGTATGTCCAAGTCTCTGGGTAGGGTTCAGCTGTTTATGTTTTCTTTGAGGAAAAATGTCAGCAAAGTCCGATACCGAGTTCTCCTTCATTGCAAAAAAAACCCCAACATGGGATTATCAGTGGCTTGTAAGAGGCATTGTAAGAGGTTAACTGAGCCCAGTTACCCCCTCACTGCAGCTTCCCTGGCTGGCGCAGCCATCAGGGCCACCACCACAACCATCTGAGGGAGGTGGGACTGGGTTTGAATGAAAGAAGGCCAAGTAACATGAAAAAGAGTCACCTTCTGCATAGTGACAGCAACTTCATTGTCCAGCCCTGGGGACAAATGGATCATCTTTTTGGTTTTCATAATCTGTGGTATTTTTGCTGTTCTTGTGACCTTCCCCCTTTCATAGTCCCCATGTATGCAATGCAGATGGAATTGGCACTACGCTGGCAATAAAGACCACTGTCCTCAGGAGGGTCAGGACTTCACACGCAGCTTTGTAAGGCTGAACTACAGAGACTCTCTCACAACAGAGCATGGGGATTGCTGTTAATGACACGGGAAAGTGGTGTGCTTTGGGTTTTGGGTTTTCTTTTAACCCAACATTGCTCCCTCAAGCAACTTAAAGTCTGATGCATTTGCATTTCTACGTATCATTAACCCAGACACCTACTGCAGAGCCTAAAGCTGGTGTCTGCTGGCAAGACTAAATCCTACTAATGTGCTTTTCCTAACTCACCGAGGGAATTGGGAGTCTCTCCTTTTGAAGCCGACTCGCTATTTTGACTAATTGCTTCTGGTAACAGTTAATAGCATTTTTGCAAAGGCACTTCGGCTGCTGACAGCAGATTGATGTAAGGAAGGGACACAGTTCACTTTTTCCAGGGGGAGCATCAGGAAACCCATTACCAGCTTCATTAATCTGTTAATAATAAAATTAAAGTACAAATAAAATGTGACAAATTGGGTTCTGTTGTGAAAGTCACTTTAACAGGGGGTTCTGAATAAAGGTCAAAACAGACTCTGATTTCTACTGTGTTTTAATAGTAGAATCAGAGGAGAGCATTGTAGCAGTGCTGTAATTAATCTGGCGATACTATAATTGTCCCCAAACAATACAGAAAGAGTTTGACAAGTGATTTTTTTTTAAATTATTTTTCTTTTCCTTGAGAGCATTTACAAACCCTGGAACGTAAAGCTTTGTCATGCAACATTTAAGTGCTAATCCAATTTCACAGGAAGCCTTCAGCAATGTAGGTACAGTTGCCAGACAGGCTGACTTTCTCTGCCTGCTTGTGGCTGCTGCCTCAGTCAGAACTCAGTTTTACCCAGCACAGGGGCAAAAGAGAGAAGAAAAGCCCTGGAGGTGCAGATCTTCCAGCAGCAGTCACAGAAATGAGCCTGATGTTGGCAACAGGCTTTGTTGACGAGTCAAGATGACAGCTCAGGCATCCCTTTCCTGCAAGGACAGGGTTGGCTTGCCAGTAGCCCTTGTTTAAAACAAAAGCTCTATAAAATCAGCTTCCTGCCCACTCCATCTTTTAGGGCTATTCCCCAAATCTACCAGTGCCTCCTGCATCTCTGACATCAGCCTTCCTCATGCCAGGTTAGCAGGATATCTTACTCTAACCTGTACACCTAAATACTCCTCCTGCTGGGATCTTCAGCTAATAGAAGCAAAACAGAAACAAAGCAGAAACAAAACTGCTAAGAATGAGACCGATTCCAGCCTCGGAGAGAGAAAAACATCCAATTTATCTAAGTTCTTGCTTATTACAGTTGAGCAATTGTCCCAAAAGGAATCAGTGGCAGAGCATAATTCGGGGACGCAGCTGCAAGGAACAGAGGGCTTCCCGCAGCCTGGCAGAGCAGCCGGAGTCTGTTGGGAGCACCTGAACCAAAAGCACACTTATTAAAGAACCCAGCCAGGCAAACAAATAGATAAACATGTTAATGTGAAGTATTGGAAGAGAATGGCTCATTGAGTCAGGCAGGATGACTATGTGGAAACTGATAGCTCCATTTTAAAAATCAGCAGGAGGAAAAAGTGGAGGCTGTCCTTTGAGTTTCTGCAAGCCAAAAGGAGTCTGCACAGCCCTCCTCTCCTCCAGTCAATTCAGGAATAACCTCCGATCCTGAAGAGACCAGATTCCCAGTTTGAGAAGCACCACATGGAGTTCGTTATGTTAGGAAAGAAGCAAGGGGAGGGGGAGGATAAAGAGGAAAGAGACCGTGCTTGTCATCTGGACTCCGAGAGGAGTCTGCAGTTACTGTGTGACCAGTGTGGTGAGGAACTGTCCCAGTGTTGATGGGCTGGGGGCCTGGGAAGCAAGAAGCCTGGAACAGATGCCAAACAGTGTGAAAATGCTGATAGACTGGAAATCGGATATAAACGGCTTAGAGACCAGGAACTGTGTGGGTTTTGAGATGCGCGATTAAGCAGAGAGGCAGAGTATGGGAGGGTGAGATGGGAGCAAGAAAGCCGCCTGCTGTGGATGGAGTAACCTTCCAGTAGCACAGTGCTCACCCAGAAGGAGCAGGACAGCAACTCACACAGATGAGCAGATTTTTTTTGCCACAACACGTAGCAAGAGTCTCCTTCTCGTTTCACACTTTAGAGCTATTTGTTACTAACGTCAAGTCAGATCTCTAGCTCTTCTTCTAGTGATTAGAGCTCTAGAAGTGCAGCTATCAACCCAGGCCA
>JANIJG010005689.1:28059-49743 GCA_024611175.1 Megaceryle torquata
TTACTAACGTCAAGTCAGATCTCTAGCTCTTCTTCTAGTGATTAGAGCTCTAGAAGTGCAGCTATCAACCCAGGCCATGGGTTCATGTTCTCCAGTTCATGGAGAACTAAGTTGTCCATGCCTGAGGGAAGATGTTGGGCAAAGCAATGCAAGGAAGGCAAGTGCCACTTGGTTTCTCTCTTTCCTTCTTGCTTGTGTTACTCCTGTCCGGTCTGAACACCCAACCACAGCTCCCGTAGTCCAGTCAATACAGCGTAACTCCAGGATCAGCATTCACTCTAAGGAATTCCAGCTCTGTGTTTTAATTCTTCAAAGGCAGCAACTGTAATAGCAAAACTCTGGCCTTGATTTTTTGAGGCTCATCTGCCCTTTTGAGCCAATCTGCCGGAATGTCAAGAACACACACAGGATGAGCAATAACCAACCCAAGAGAAATCTGGCATCTATCGCTTAACAGTTTCATTGCCACCGTCTTTCTCTTCCTCTTTGGACTGTCAGTGTTGACTAAAAGGCATTTTTAATCAAGACTTATGTGACTTGTCAGCTTTTAAAATACATTTCACCGTAAAGATAGAAGCTGTCAGGGAAAACCTCTGCTTCTGTGTTCAAATCCTCATTGCTTATGGCCAGCAGAGCTGAACTTCATTTTTTTGTTGTCTCTGCAGCCAGAAAGTAACAGAGGACATGTTCCATTCTGCATGAAGGATTTGGATTAGTATAAACAAAGTGAAGAAACATTTAGTTCATGTTAAAAAAACCCCTTTTATTTCATGTTAAAAAAAATAGGGCTCAAAGTGTCCTTTTAGATAGTTAACTGGTTTGGGTTGGGTTTTTTTGGTCTATTTTTCCTTTCAGCAGTGGCAGTGTCTCAGCACTGTGCCCATAATGCACTTACAGTTTCTCTCTGTTGCTCCACACATATGTTCTACATAACACCAGATGCCTCCTGCTCTACAGATTTTTCTTTTAACTGTGTCATGGAACTACAAGGGACAGCAAGGTGAGCGTGTCATCAGTACCAGTGGGGGTCAGGGCTTCATGGACAGACAAGAGGTGCAGTCCCACAGACCCGAGCATGAGGAACAGGGCAGGTTCAGTGGGACAGCCCATAGTCCAGATTGATGGACAAGTCCACAGCAGCCAGATGGGTCCAAGCTCAAACCAAGATGGGTTGAGGTCAGGGTCAAAATGGTCCATGGCCAGGCAGGAGCAGAGCTGAAAGAAGAGCAGGTGGGGCCGAGGACCAGAGCCTCTCTGTAAGCAGGGTGACACTAGAGACATATGTGTATTTATATATATGTGTCTCTGCCTCAACCATCTCCTCTTAAGAAGGAAGAAAGCCAGTCAGGCCCCCAGATTAGCAAGTGCTTTGGCAGCTCAGTGTCTGCAAGAAACATATGGCTGGGATCCAACCATTAAGTCTTCGTCAGGACCATGAGACCACCCCTAATGGGATTCTCTCACCCTTTCCCTCCTCCCTCCTCTTACACTTGCCAGTCTTAATTTCATTTTAGCTATAAGAGTCTCTTTGCTCCTGACATTTCCTTGTGTCTTCCCTAATTAAACCTATATTTATGACATTAAATACATTCACCATGCATTGGTATCAAGCAATTGCTTTTAAAAGCTAATCTTCCCCTTTCTGTTATTACCCCTTTATTTCTTCTGCTATTTTTCTCAGTGAATTATATGGGGAAGAAATTACTGCTATTTTGTCTCGAGGTTTCCCTGAGGAACCCTGTCAAAATGAACAGTCCTTTCACTAAGCTTTCCTATACAGATTGAGCCGAAATAAAACAAAATAATTAAATGGCTCCTGAAAGAATTCAGTGCCTAAAACCCTGGGGAAAAATAATGGGTCCATCTATACCATCGTGAAAGCCTTTACTGCAGCACAGCGTTTATGTTCTGCATAGGGTCTTATGGTGTCATCACCATCACCATCAGCTCTGAGAGCTTGCCAGGCATGCAGTTAAGTGACGTGACTAACAAGTGTCATCTGTTTGTTCTTGCAGCCTCTCCCCACTGGGAGAAACCCGTGTGGTTGAGAGCTTTGTTCTGGAAGTATATTGCTTTTGTTTGAGGCAGATTTTTATTCTTGTGTTTAGTATACTTGTTATCGTCTGTTTCTGTTAAAGAAGTTTAGTGGCAACCAGGGAACGCACGTGTCTCCTGGCTGCCTGTTCTCCTCAGAGTTTTGCTCTTCAAAAAGGGATTGAGAACAAAAAGAGTATTTGGAAACTTTTTCTCAAGTTGGAAATAAGAGGCTGAAGTTCACACTAGTGATAAGCAAAATCTGTGCCTACAGACAGGCACAGTGAATAACATCTTGGGTTGCTCTGCTGAACACAACTGTCCTGCCAGGTTCTGGTGACCACAGCCCCAAGCACAGCTGTGGTATGGAAACCCCAAACTCCAGTTGTGGGTTGTTTCTTTTTTTTTTTCTTACAAAGCACGTGAGGATTCCTCGACTTTGGAATTTGCCCTTCTTGTTGGATCAAATAGTCCAAAGCTGTTTAGTTTTCTGGCTTGTCTGTTCTCCCCCTTACTTCTCAGAGAGCAAGAATTAATGGTCTCAGTCCTGTAAGACACTGATCTTTCTGGCACTGGTTCAGCAAACCACTTATGCAAGTGTTTAAATTTTAACCAAGCATAGGAGCTGAGTCACTGAGGTTAATGGGACTGTAGCGGGGACTGTGGTGGGATCATCTTCCCTGACGCTGCAGCCTGACCTGCTGACACCCCCCGACTCCCGCGCTGCCATAACTTGGGGGTGACCCCAGCACGTTTGTTTATCCTGGAGTTAAATGAGTATATGGGGACTTCGCTGGGTCTGCCTTAGACTGTCCAGCCTTAAAGTGCAGGTCTCTGCAGAGCAGTCACCAAGAAAAGCAGATGGGTGGGATTGGCTCCATGATTTGCCCACAGCAGCCAACTACCTTGGCCATGAACCCCTTCAGACACCTATGACATGGGCAACCTCCTGGGACAGCACCCTCTTTCTCACTGCCCCACTACATTTTCTGAGGGTCTTTTTTCCTTGACTTCTAAAGGGGTTTCAAGGCATGGGGAGGGGAGGTTGGCACCGTGGTTTGGATACTCAGGTTTATGAGGACCTGGACCTTGGTGTTTCCTCCAGTACCATTGAAGGAGAGGCCAACACCGTGAGCTCTGTCTGTGGCATGAACAGGGGCTCTCACGAGGACTTTGCTCTGTTTAGAAACAACAAAATTCAGCTTCGATGTGATCACTCACAAAACTTATAAACCTTCAGAGGCAGCTAAAACTGACCCATCCTTTTTCTTGAGGGGGGTTGGGGAAACAAGCTCCAGTGGTCCCAATTACTCTGTTAGCTAGAAAAAATATTTTCATGTAATGACCTCAGTAGGGAGCAAGAGGCTCCTTTTGTGTATTAAATTAAAATCTCTGGGGGGACATTAGGCCCTGTAATTCGTATTTCTCAGATGCAATTTAAGCCTTTCATCAAAAAAAAAAACAAAAACCCCTCGTAATAACTGAGCTCTGTGATACCCAGTAGATTCATTTTCATGAGAAGGATGAAAATACCCAGCAACATATTAACAAATTCCACGGGGAGACCAATTGTAATGATAAAAATAATCTGACGTGGGCATGAATTTGCAAACGCTCTGCTTTATGGGTCGCCAGAAAGGAAAAGGCTGTCTTAACTATTTTCTTTATATTAAGATAGAGGTGAGGAAAAACTCCCAAGCTTGCTCATTAAGGATGGAGTACACGAACAATTTCCAAAGAACAGAGGCATAAAATGATGCATCTCTATATCTTATTTAGAAAAAAATATCCCATGGACCAGGAAGACTGCTTGCAGAAGTTGTCATCACTTCTGCTGCATTACACTGACAGAGGAAAAAGGAGCTCTGCATGAGGAACAACTTTCATACTGGTAACTGCAGAGAAAAACATCGTTTCCCGTGCAAATAACTGGTGCTGGATAAAAACCTCGTGTTTTGAGGAGCACACGTATAC
The DNA here is from genome assembly GCA_024611175.1 of Megaceryle torquata. NCBI lineage: Eukaryota > Metazoa > Chordata > Aves > Coraciiformes > Cerylidae > Megaceryle > Megaceryle torquata. Next base: position 32,068 of record JANIJG010005689.1, read on the forward strand.
TTTCCAAGGGTTTGGGGCTTTTCCAAGAATTGCCTCTGAGTGTAGGAGAGCCCCAAGGTTCAAGATGTTTCCTCTGTCTGCATCCTGGGAGAGCACTGGTATGGTAGAGATTGTCATCAAGAAATGGGCCTCAGACACAGCATAGCCCCTGGGGTGGGTAGGCATCTTCTGGTGGGAAAAGCAGCATTCCTCCCTCTCCAGCTGGAAACTTTATCTCACACCATTGCTTATTAAAACACTGATGGGTACATGCCTCTGCAGCGGGTCATCTCCTAAAGGGAAGCAGAGCCTTTGGCAGGACTCTCAGCAATACTGCTCAGAGCTGGGGCTGTGTTTCTGTGCAGCCACGTAAAGCTACAAGCTGATGGCCCAGGTGAAGGAGAGGGAGGGTATGGCTGGATATAAAGAGGGAGGTGGGAGAGTAGAAGAAAATACAACCAATTATTTATAGAAACATATAATCACAGGGTCGTTTGGGTCAGAAAGGACCTTGAAGATCATCTTGTTCTAACCCCCCTGCCATGGGCAGGGACACCTCCCACTAGCCCAGGTTGCTCAGAGTCCCATCCAACCCAGTCTTGAACACATCCAGTGATGCAGCATCCACAGCTTCCCTGGGCAACCTGTGCCAGTGTCTCACCACCCTCCGAGTGAAGAACTTCTTCCTAATTTCCAATCTAAATCTACCCTCTTCCAGTTTGAAGCCGTTACTCCCCATCCTATCACTACAAGCCCTTGTAAAAAGTCCCTCCCCATCTTTCCTGTAGGCCCCCTTCAGAAACTGGATACTGTTATCAAAATAACAGACACAGTCTTCACACTACATTGCAGTTCACGTGACAGTAAAACATCTGCCAGTCTCAGAGAAGGAGTGTGGCTTTGCCAGTTTATTAGCAGCTCTGCCCAAAATAATGTTAATTATGTTTTTAAGCATAAAAACTGTTTTAGCAGGATTCATCATCTGTTGTTGAAACATTTTCTGCTGCAACCCTTGGTTTTTGCAATCCCTAGATATTTACTGCTGTTAAAATATCACATGAAAAGATGCTTATCAGTGCCATCTGAAACATATTTTGTTCCATACAACTGCTTTAGTCGATTTTTGTATTTAATCATCTAAAAATAAGCAAGCTAAGACGCAGCCCCACAGTAGGCACGCAAGCCATGTGTACATCAGGTACTAATTTTCAGTAATTTGTCAAAAAAAAAAAAAAAAAGAGCAGGATAAGCTTCCTAAGCCCTGGTTAGTAGGAAATCAGGCTGAGGCAGAATACAGTTTACAGTTTCTGCCTATGAAAGTCAGAACAGATCAGGCCTATGTCCTGGTTTTATTCCTGATGGAGTTGTGAAGGACAGAGTGTGCAAGGAGACGCGGCAGGTGAATGATGCAGCTACACTAAAAAAAATCCCTGGAACAGATAAAGCTGTAGAGCATGGGCTACAGGTACAGGTTATTCTGCCAAGATAAGTTATCCTGGCAAAAAAAAGTAATTGTGCCTCTGCCAGAAGTTGTTTCCAGATATAATAGACTGAGAAGACCTAGCACACAGAGACCTGGCCAAAAGTATGCAGTTAACACTTTAAAGATGGCCATGACTCACCACCATTCCCTCCTAAACTCCTTATCTTTCACAAGGTAGTGAGTGACATGATTTCTTTTACCAACTCCTGTTAAATCGCTTTATCCCCAGAAAACCATCTGGAAATCCATGAGGAAGAGTAACAGGCATGTCCACAGGCATGTCCATCAAACAGCTCCTGTTTGCTTGGGCCAGGCCAGCTGAAGCCACCAGAGAAAGAAGGGGCAGATTGTTGTCATGCTGCCAGTATTAACAAGCTGTTACTTTCATCATTGCAAGGGACATTAGCCATTTTCTGCTGCTTTCTTCTAACTCTGGATACCTGAATGCTGAGTGGATACATCTCAGTTTCCACAGAGTTGATCAGCTGGCTGTTCCTGCTGCAGTTCCCTCCACCAGCTTGCACTGGGAGAGCACAAGGAACAAGCCCAAAGACCAAGGAGGAGAACCTTCAGAGAAAAAGGCCGGTGTGTTGTACAGGAATTTCTTTGTAAGCAAGAATATTAAAAGGATGAAAATCAATTCATAATTAATTCAGGAGACTCTCTCTACATATTTTAACTGCTTGGTATTATCTCACTGGAGAGGCACTCCAGGCTCACTAATGTAGTTGTTACACAAGCAAAGCACTCCAGCATTGATTTTTCTCTTGCAGAGGACTATGAATCAACATGATTTAAGCAACTCTATTGCTGAGAGTAATGAACCAGCCCCTGAAAGTTTAGCCAAGCACAGGAACTTTCTCAACCAAAGCAGTTTTATATCAGTCCTTTTAATTACATTTGAACACATGGATTACCCTTTAATATTTAATCTCTAATTATGTTTTTAAGAGGTGGCTCTATTGAAAAATTGTTATAGCATCAAGATGTGTGCAAAAGCTTAAACTAAACAAGTTTGTTGGATTTTATTTTTTTTTTTAAACTCTACAGCCCTTTCAGGAACCTTTGCTTGAATGAGCAGATCTGCTTTTACCAGAAGGCCAGAGGGGCCAACCCATCACTCAGGTCCTGAGGGCTCATCAGCCTGATGGGGATGTTGTAGTTATACATGCTACAAGGCTCTCAACTAAATAAAACAACCAAGTAGCTGCTGCCCTGGCTTGCACCTGGAGGCACTGAGAGGATGCTATTGCAGAGTGGTAGCTGTGAGGTGCACCAGCCACAGCAAGCTCCACACATCCTGTGACATTCCTGGGAGCAGGACTCAGCAGAAGTTGCTCAGAGGCATCCAGCACCTGCCTGTTGTGCAATACTTCTTACTCAGGCAAGAGGTGGAACAAACCCTCCCTCCACAGATCCCCGAGAGCATAAATACAAACCGTAGCTATGGAGTAAGCATTTAGTGCAGGAATCACGAATGAATTTGCTTGGCCTTGCACTTCCCACTGCAACAATCAGCAGCTATTTGCTGTCTATGGTGCCTGCCAAATTCACTGACCTTTTGGACAGCAGAGAGTCAGTCAAGGCCCTCCTGGGGCTGGTGGAGTTTGTCGTTCTCTCTCCAGGATTCCAGTACGTGCCCCAGATGAGAAAACCCCAAGTTTTCGTTTTTCTGTTTGTCTCTTCTTTCCTTAAAACTCCCCAGTCTCTGAGCTGTCCAGATGTGCTGATATCATCCAGCAGACCTTGCATAACTTCCCTCTTGAAAAAAAAAAAAAAAAAAGTGCTGCAGTAGCAGTTCCTATGGAAATTTATTATTTTAATAAGAACCTCTGAAGCACTCAAACCCAAACTAGCAGCTGTTCAGAGACCTGTTGTTTCCCCTGAATTCATTGAATTTCTGGGTGAGCACAGACATTTGGGATATAAATCTGAACACTTCTAAAGCTTGAAGCTCGGAAAACATTCAAATCAGAAACAATAGCTTGATGGAGTTGAAAACTGAATTTCACATTCAGGTCCCTGTTTTCTCTTGGGACAGGTGGGAAACGATCACTGGTTTATTGCTTTGTTACTAATGACATCAAACAGCTTTAGATGTAAAGAAATATCTTGTGATTTAGGGCCAAATTGCAGGGGTACACCAGAGCTTGCACTATGAAACCACACAGACATATTCTCTCCTGTGCTTCCTGCCCAGCCTCTGTAGACTTCACCACATTACTTCTGACTTTAACCAGTAAGGGGAGAAAAGGAAAGCTGTCCCAGTACAACAGGGATGACTGGTGGGGCTGACAGGAGTCTATAAAGCCCTGCATATCATGAAGGAGGTGTGTAAGGTCCCTCCACGACTGGAACTAAGTAATAAAGTAATGAAGACTTCAGCAGACTTCAGATGAACTAAAGGATCTATTTTCCTCACACCAAGTACAAGTGAGACGTAGAAACTGGCCGTGAGATGCTGTCAACAGTGAAGCTCACCTGGTTTCAGAAAAAGTGGATAACTCAGTGGAGTAGGGATCCATGGAATACTGCTGTATTCTAAAGCATCACCTCTGGCTCAGGAAGCCTTCAAGTCACACACTCACAGGGGTGTCTCAAGCTATTACTTCTTTCTTTACTAAGGATCTGCCTTGGGCTGATGTTGGAAGCTTTTGGTCTGACCTAGCAGAGCTGTCCCTGTACATGGAAAGGGAGCATGGCAGCAAGACACCCTTCCCACAACAGAAACCAGGCCAGAACAAGGGATCTGAAGGGAGTGCAGTGTAGCACCCAAAGCCTGGGAGAGGGTGAGCAAGGTGAGACAACCCTTTGAGGCAGGACCCAACCCCAAATTCTCATGTACCTTTTTGGTTTCCTGACTGCTGGTTGACACAAACTCTCCAGGATCCCCCTGTGGACTCCCAGGGCAGCTCAGCCCTCCTTGGGATTTGACTTGAATGCACAAGTTTTGCCAAAATTTCAGTTGTTTGGAGGTTTTTTGTTTGTTTGTTTTTAATATAAACTGTGCTCAGGATGGTATTTACCATGCTTGATTTAAGTGTATTTGGTGCAGAGACCGTAGAAGGTTGGGGTTTTTTTCTATACACAGACATCCTTAAGAATTAATCAGGTTATTTCCCTACTGCCTGGAAAGAGCAAAAAGCACCCTGTCTTAGGACCTTTTCTTGAAGATCTTTCCATGTTGTACTTTGTTTTGGTTTTCAGTTGGACAAGTCACTGGACAGCATGACAGATGTGAAGAGGCTGTTTCCTTTATATTGTCCACTCAGAGGAAATTTATTTCCCTAGGTATCACATGTGATTAAGCCCCAAACCTTGGTTTTACAGAAGGTCCGCAGTATCACTGCCATAGATCTCTGACATCTTCCCTCACAGGTATGCAAAGGAGAGTGAGAACTGGCTACTGCCTTTGCTCCCACAGAAAGCAACTGTGTGAGGCCATCAACTGTTCAGAAACTGTGACCCTGGCAGAGTTTTTTTGTGGAAGGAAAGGGGACAAACTTTGAGCTGTGTAGGGACATACTTGTGTCTTTTCAAGTCCAGCAGTTATGTCCTTGCACAGGGGTATGGAATGAGCTACTGAGATAACTGCTCCTCTCTGTCACCTTGGGTGGATGTCCCCATTTTAGGTTGGAGGGGGCATTGCTTTCCTCCTCCCCCTCCTATGCATTTGGCTTTTGCACCATCACACACTTGAACACAGAGCTGTGCAGCTGCTGTCCTCAGCTTTCCAACTTCTCTTCGGTGTGTTCCCTCTCCGGCAAACCTTCCCTAGAGGAGAAGAACAGGAGAAAGCTGACAGTCCCCAAAATGCTGCTGGAGTGCCACCCTTTTCTTACCTAGAGCCAAGTAAACACCTCAGTGTATTTTGCCATCTAGTACTCAAACCACCACGAAGTCCCTCGGTTTTGTACACAGAAACTGCAACTGATGGGGGAAAGGACTTCTCCAATTCCAATATGCTTAAGCCATCTTTTCTGAGAGAAAACCTGGAGTAAACACTTTAAAGGCAATGTTCATTCCCAAGGACCCCAGATAACTATAAGCCTTGCGTGGATTTAAGCAAGGCAGGGTGCAGTTTTCTGAGTGGTCCCTGTGATTCCTCCACACACCAGTTTGAAGACAAAGTGCAGAAGGAAGCATCTCGATCTGTCTGCGTGAAGACCTAAGCCCAGAAGAATAACTATGAACTAATTACTCCTCTTCCACACCAGTGTGAGATGCTCTTAAAGAGCCACTTCTGATCCTCCTATTGCAGCTGCTGGTGGCAGAAGCAGCCAAGGAGACAGCTGGACCTGGCTGGAGACAGAGACTGTCACCCATCTTTGGGGAAAGCACAGCATGTGCGCTGGCTGAAGCCGACTGAACCTCCCTCTGGGTGTGCCACCAGTTGGGTGGCTTTCTGCAGGACCTCACGATTATTTGAGCTGAATCAGGGCCTAAGGAACACATCCTCATGCTGCTTTTAGAGACCAAGCTTGCAGTGGTTTGAGGAGGCTCTGCCTCTTCCCCCACACTCCAGGTCCTTAAGATATTTCATGTCGGTTTTATGGCCATCTCCTCCCCAGAGCCCTCTCCAGCTTTCTTCTTTTCTTCCTTGTCCCATACACACCACAGCTATATCTGGCCTCATTTACTAGCTGTAATTTTCTTTATTTTAGGTTTATTTTCATTTTTTTAGGTTTTGCATAACTCTTTGGGTCTGACAGATGCAATGAGGGACAAAAAAATTAAGGGAAAAGAATTCAGAGATATTCCTTATTATTTATCATGAAAGTCTACATTTGCATTTAGCCCAGAAAAACTTTCACATTGCAAGTCTAACACCCTCATCAAGCAGCACCATGAAATAAGCATAGTCCCAGGCAGACCCCAGTGGGAGGAAGGAGCCAGAGCTGCCAGTTTATTATCCAGGCCACCAAAAGCTGCTGCAAGCTCTCAAAACATATCCAAGGAGAAAAACAACAAAAGGTGATCTGGTGGGATTGGGATTTGTGAAGGGCAGGGGAAGGAATAAGTTATTTCAGAAGGATTAAAAGGTCAAAGGACTCGATTGTGGAGAAGTCAGCTTAAATCTACCCAAAGCTATTAGCACAGGATCATCTGAAAAACAAATCCAAGGGCTAATCCTTTAGCCTGTTCAGGAGAGCAGTGCATGTCAGAGATGTTCCCCCTCCTCCCACAGGGCATCCTGCTTCAAGGATGAACTGGAGTGATGTCCCTCCAGCTGTGACACCACCTCCTCCTTTGTCAGTCCCAGCTTTCCTCCCTCATTAAATGTAAATAACACATGGAAACCTGTAGGGGCAAGGAGGAAGCCCAAGGGCAAATTCTTCCTCCCTATACCAAATACAGGGCACTGTCTTGTCTCTCAAGAGGAGGGTGTAGCAGGAAAGAAAACAGCAAACCTTCTGCTGGAACTCTCTTCAGTGGCCCTCAGAAATGCCTGTTTCTTTATTCCAGCAAAAGGGGGACATCTATGAACTCACTGTGAGCCGGCAGGAGTTGGGGTGTCTCAACCATGTCAGGGTTGATTTGGATTTTGGGTGGCTGTGTGTGCCAAATACTTTGCTTCAAAAAAGAGCTCGTGTTCTGCTTCTTAGCTGCAGAGTGGAAGAGGAGGAGACATGATGAAGAGCTGTGCTGTGATCATCCCAAGGCTGTGAACCTCCCTGGGGGATGTCCCTTGCTTCAAAGATGTAAAGAGAAACACCAAGAACCACTTTCTCCACACCTAACCAGCTCAGTTTCTCTTTCCAATTCCAATCCCTAACATTGCCCTTTGAGGACAGGAAACAGCTCTACACCATCTACAGGAATCTTTTGCTCCACAGGCAGCTCCAAGAGTGGCTTCTGTCCCACACACAGCCCAGGTTAGCAAAATGGGCTGCAGAGCAGGAAAGAAATAGGCACCTGCTCCCACTGATGACCCACAAGCCTGCCCATTTCATTCTTCTCTAACACTTCAGTCTGAAGGATGTAAACTTGGTTACATCTCCTTGCAGACACCAGTTCTCTAGATGATGGGGCTTCTCAACAGCCTCAGGGCAAAGCAACTGATGCTTTTCTATGGGATTAGGAGCCAGCTCAACAGCTTTAAATGAAGGTGTCTCAGTCAGCTCTGGACTAAGTCTGTGGGGGTCTGGATGACCTGCAGACACATCTGCTGCTATGGAAGATCCCTCTAGTTCTAGCTGTGGGTCCTTTGCTTAAAGTAAACATACTTTTCTAGCAACACCTCAGTGCAAAGGGCTCAGCAAGACCACCTGCTTTGCTCCCCTTGGCACCCCACATAAGGCACGATGGGTGATGTGACCACCGGAATCACTTGCTGGGCAAAACCCAGCCTGAGGCTGCTGCTCCCCATCTCTGGGCATTAAAATTTGGAGTGAGACACCACCTAGAGGCATGTGGGACTGTACTAAGCCTGTAGGAGATTGGACCAGCCAGGATCCAGCTCTTTTTGGCAATAGTAACAATAGTATAAAGCCTACCAGAAATGAAAAGCCTCAGTGCTCCTGTTTTCCAGTTCCTTATTTTATCAAAACAAGTTGATTAGTTTGAACTATAAATGCAAACCTGGAAGCCCTCAGGGGACAAGCTGCGGTCAGATGGCCTGAGAGGGGAAATTCTGCCAATAGCAAAGAGAGTCCAGTGGGACATTTTAATTGAGGTATCTCCATAATCCAGGCAAGATGTGCTCAGTTCACTACTAACTTGTTCAAGGCTTTTTTTTGGTTAGTCTCCGCCCCAACTTTTAGCTCTTAAATACTTCCCCCCCCCCCCCCCCAATTGCTTGTTGTCATCCTCCACAACATCACAACTTATTAGTCTTGGGCAGCCTAGCAGCCTCTCCAGGTCAGACCAGGATTATAACACTACTGACAGAAAGAACTATTTCTCTTCTCCTCCAAAATAATTTCCTTTGGAATCTTGATGCTGAGTTGAGGTATCAGTTCCCTGCACTGAACCACCCAGGCTCCTCTCCTTGCATTCAGATCCAAACCTGAGGAAGAAGCTTCTTCAGAAAACAAATCCATATGCCTTAACTTTCTACCGCTTTCTCTTTCTTCTTTCCAGGTTATCCTTTTCCTTTTTTTGCAACCTCTTTTTTCACTATAAACCTGTTGCTGGTTCCTCCTAAGTGAGAGCATGAAAAATAATTGCTAGGTCTATGAAGGCAGAGTTGGCTTTGTTTGTTTGATGCCATAGGGTATGTGTCATGAAGTGTCTTGCATCACCAAAGTATGTTATTATGAAGTAGTTCTACATAACAATAACTGCATCACAACTAGACACCAGCCCTGGATCCATCTGTGCCTCTCAGTTGGTATTTTCCTACACTTGTCCTGTCCAGGAAGAAACATGCAAAGAATTATCAATGGCCACTTTTAAGAGACAGAATAGAGGCCTGTGTAATATTTCTAATATCCCCAGGCATGTGGAAAACTTCACTAAATCCTTGTGGTGAGAGAACAACACCTCAGACAGAGCTGAGCAGGGCAAAAATAATGAAGCTCCTGAGCTTTGGATTTCATATGGCAGGAACACACTCCACAAGAGGCAGATGACCACAGCAGAGTGACTTATGAGCCTAGAAACATCAATTCTCTTTCTTCGTGTTCACAAGGATGCAATCCTTCCAGAAATGTTTGAAATATCCTGTCACCTGCACTCTGCCATGTACCAGCACCCCACAAAAGGAGGCACATCCAACCCTCATTCTGCAAAACCTTGAGCATGTGCTTTAAGACATTCCCAAGGTCAGTGGAACTGGCCATGCAGTTAATGCCACCGAGCACAGGTTACGGGTTCAAAGGAGACCAGCAACAGGAACCTCACAATTTCAGCAGCTGTGTGGATCTGCTGTTGGACCTGTCTGTCTTAAATGGACCTCAAAAAAAAAAAGCATATTTCTTCCTCTTGTCCTCTTTTAGGCTTGAACCCCTGCAGTTTTGATCTTTCATGGTTTGTGCAGCTCTGGGACCAAGCTAAATGTCAACATCACGTTGCCTAGAGGATGCAGCACTTTGTAGCTCCTTCCTTGCTTAGGTGTATTTCTCATGCAGTGGCCCAACAACACGTCCCCTTCAAGACTCCAGCCTGTCAAATAACCTTTGAGAAAACCATGCCTTTGGTGATAAGACCAAAGAAAAGGAGAGGGGAAGGGCTTTTTTTCTTTTAAAGAACAGCAGTTAAGATTGCACAGAACTAATCAGCACCTTCTTTTGCTACCGTGTACTTTGCTACAAGGCAGCATAGAGCAGGTTCCCTATCTCAGTTTTCCTTCACTGTTCTCCAGGAAGAGGACGAGGAGACTCTGGCTCCAAGGGCTCCGCTAAAAGCCTCACACGGCTGCCCTCTTTTGGGGAGGCCTCGCACTGCAGCCCTTCTCCATAAAGTGGTGTCTGGCCTCCCAGTAGCAGCTTTGGTGATGGGCAATGCTGGCCTCACTTATTTCCCAGAATTTCTCGTAGCGCAGTTCCATCTGGCTTGGAGGGGTGGACGCTTAGCTGGATAAAAACCTGGCTGGATGGCTGGGCACGAAGGGATGTGGTGGATGGAGCTAAAGCCAGTTGACAGCCAGACACAGGTGGTGTTCCCCAGGGGTTATGTTTAATATCTTTAACAGTGAACTGGATGAGAGGATTGAGGGAACCCTCAGTAAGTTTGCAGATGACACTAAGTCAGGCTGGTGGGTCATTCTGCTTAAGGGTAGGAAGGGACAGAGGGATCTGATCAGGCTGAATCAATGGGTCGAGGCCAATGGTATAAAATTCAACAAGGCCAAGCGCCAGGTCCTGCAATTGGTTCACAACAACCCCCTGCAATGCTACAGGCTTGGGGCAGAGTGGCTGGAAGCTGTCTGTTCAAAAAGGACCTGGGGGTGCTGGTGGTCAACTGGCTGACTATGAGCCAGCGTGTGTCTAGGTGACAGCACCTTGGCTTGTGTCAGCACTGGTGTGGCCAGCAGGACTCAGGAAGGGATTGTACACCTGTATTCAGCACTGGTGAGGCTACATCTCAAATACTGGGCTCAGTTTTTGACCGCTCACTACAAGGACATTGAGGGGCTGGAGCTTGTCCAGAGAAGGGCAATGAAGCTAGGAAAGGGGCTGGAGCACAAGTCTTGTGAGGAGCAGCTGAGGGACCTGGGGTTGTTGAGCCTGGAGAAAAGGATGCTCGGGGAGACCTTGCACTCAACAAGGACAGGAGGTAGGGGGTGGTGTGCCAGTCTTCTCCCAAGGAAGAAGCGACATGACAAGAGGAAACAGCTTCAAGTTGTGCCAGAGAGGTTTTGGTTGGATATTAGGAAAAATTTCTTCCCTGAAAAGGTTGTCAAGTCCTGGAACAGGCTGCCCAGGGAACTGTTGGTGTCCCCATTCCTGAAGGGATTTAAAAGCTATGTAGATATGGTGCTGAGGGCACCACAGGTGTTTAGAGGTGACCTGGCATTGCTGAGTTAACAGTTGGACTTAATGATATTAAAGGTCTCTTCCAACCAAAAAGACCCCATGATTCTATTTGCAAGCTCCAAGAAAACAGCTGATTTACCCTAACTGAGCTCCCACTGGTTTCTTTCCAATACAGCCCATGCACAGCATGCAAGCTCTTAGCTGAAGATGATAGTTTCCAGTAAGTCTCTTTCCTACCAGTGTTGGAAATCCCACCTCATTGTAAAGAATCTTACACAATACCAAACTAACTGCAAGGAACTGCAATTTAGGGGAAAAAAGTGACAGAATGGAAAAACTGAATAGTAACTGCAGCAAAAAAGTGCCCTGAGTTGCTCCTTTTCCTGTAAGGAGAAGCATGGAAGAAAATGAAACAGGCATTTGCTAATTATCACAATATAATCTGTCTAGAAAAAGGAAGTGGGGATTTCTAGTTTGACTAATCCCAAACCAGTTTCGTGTGAGGATGAGTTTCAAGAGAATCGCTTTGCCTTGTTGCCTTTGACTTCCACTTTGCAAGGGAAATCAGCAAACAAGTGGCACATAGACAAAGCTTTAAGCTGTGTCATATGGCCCCGTACAAAGAGCAAGTATCAGCACAGGAAGGAAAGTGTTTTATTTCTTTATCCCATTATGCAAAATAAATCATTTTCAAGTTTAGTGCCAGCTCTTTTTCTTGGAAAAGACACAGTTCTGGTCACTGGTGGCTGGAGAACTGTTAAAAATTGGTGTCAGGATAAAAGCTCATGAGAAATGAGGCCTTTGAATCAAACCTTTGCATTTGGCCTGGACTTGCTCTTAATTAAGTTTCATTGTACTACAGAAGTGTAATTTTAAAGGCATTTTAAAAATTAGGAACAAAACTATATGGGTGAAATATAATGAAAACACAACACTAAAAAAACCCAACACTTTGTTTCAATCAGGTTTGGACCCTCCTTGCTATTCTACCATCCTAAACTAAAATCAAACTGCTTCTGCTGGTGTGAAACCAGCTTAGTCTTTTCAGAGGAAAAAAAGAATTTGAGGAAAGCTGGGCTGCATCAAAACAAGCGTGGAGAGCAGGTTGAAGGAAGTGATTTTACCTACTCTGCTCTGGTGTTGTGAGACCCCACCTGGAGTACTGTGTCTAGACAACACACTAAGACAGACCTGTTGGAGCAAGTTCAGAGGAGGCCACAAAGATGATCAAGGGGCTGGAGCATCTCCCCTGTAAGGGCAGGCTGAGAGAGTTGGGGTTGTTCAGCCTGGAGAAGGCTCAAGGGAGATCAGTACTTAAAGGGAGCCTACAGGAAAGATGGGAAGGGACCCCGTACCAGCAAGCGGAGTGATAGGATGAGGGGTAACAGTTTCAAACTGAAATTAGGTAGACTTAGACTACATATTAGGAAGAAATTCTTTACTGTAAGGGTAGTGAGACACTGGAACATGTTCCATCCCAGGAAGTGTTCAAGGCCATGCTGGATGGGGCTTTGAGCAATGTGGTCCAGAGGAAGGCCCATGGCAGGGGTCTGGAACTATGATCTTTAAGGTCCCTTCCAACCCAACCCATTCTATGATGGTATGATTATGCTGTTAGCCGATGGTTTGAGCCCTACTGCGTGACATATACAGTTCCTATTTTCAGACTCATCCTAAACCCAGTGTAAGAACACAGCTGTTCCTGGCCATGTCAGTTGAAACAAAGCACTACTACAGTTGTGCAGCATAATCCTCTTAGAAAAGCTGGAATATGTGTCTTTAAATAATAAGATGTTATTAAAAACTGTGATAATGTTGGGAAAAATTGACACCAAGGAGTAATTCTTAAGGCAATAGCTGCTCACATACAGTTCCACCAGTGGTAAGAGGATAACTCCAACTCAGAGTTAGCTAATCCAAACAGGATTAGTCAAAGGACAGTGGGTGGCTTTCTGCATGTACAGTATTGGTTGTAATGGTGGAAAAAAAACTTCATCATCCATAAAGTATTTTGAGTAAAGCACAGCCTTGCATTTATTCCATAGTGCTCTATAGCAGCCCATCAGAACAAAGGTCTTTCCTTGTGGCACCTTTCCTACTGAGCCTTTCACCACCTCAGCTGGATGCCTACAACTACCATGCTGATCACATGGAGGAAACTGAGGAATTTGCATTGTCTTATTTTGCCATAGCAAATCTGCTTGGAAGAGCAAGAACAGAAAAGTCTGGCTGCAGGCATCAAGCCCTCAGAGGGGTTCCCAGTGGTACCGGCTCAGGTTCTGCTGAGCAGCCAAAATGGAAACGGCTGGTAAAAAATTCCTAATAGAGACATGCCTCGAGGATGCTTAGTAAAACCAGCTAGAAAAGCTGGCCTCATTCCTCTGTGCTATATGTCATATATGGCAAATGTCAACATACAGCCCTGTTAGGCATCTTGGTTCATTAGCTGTTCACAGGACCCTTGAGGCATGTACAGTCCCTGCCCTTCCAGTGGTTTCTCACCCTCCCCTACTTCCCAGGCACTGTCGTGTGCTGGTGGCAATGCCAATGCTCCACATGCACTTGAGAGCAGGTTCAATCTTGCAACTGAAGGCAAGGGGTGGCAGACATAAGGTGATCTTAGCTCAGTGCTGGCTTCATCAGTTCTCAAGCTGCTGTTCCAGTTTTTCCAGCCCCAGAAGTAACAATCTTCTTACCAGTGTTATTGCCATAACAACCCCTGGATCTGTGTGGTCTGCATTTTACTTCAGACAGAGTAGATAATTAATGCATATATGTCCCTTGAAAATATGAGGGGGTCCCTCTTATTGTCCCTATAAAAATAAGGGGAGCTTCTGAATTCAATTCTTTTTTGTTTATTGTAGTTTATCTACAGCTTCTCTCTCCTGACAGCTTTTGGTATAACTTGTTCAAGCTAAGACTGGGTGCAAGAAACAGCTGGAGCACATTTAATGCAATGTTTCCTCACAAAGCTGCCTTCTCCTGGCAGAAACAAGGGCAGACAGAGCCTAGAAACTGCAGCTGGAGACAGACTGTCAGCATTTTTTACAGGCAAAGTATATCCTAGTCAAAAAAAAACCCAGAAGACAAGCATCTGCCCTAAAGGTTGAGTAGATTTTTAATGCTAGGAGCACTGGTTTATACTAGGCTACTTTTCTATCTGTCTTTTTCCAGGCAATGATCATAGAATCAGTTTGGCTGGAAGGGACTTTTTGGATCATCAAGTCCAACCGTTAACCCAGCACTGCCAGGTCACCACTAACCCATGGCCCTCAGCACCACATCTCCATGGCTTTGAAACCCCTCCAGGGATGGGGACTCCACTGCTTCCCCAGGCAACAGAATGATACATGAAAGCACAGCGCTATCAGATCTGGGAGCAAAGCAAGTGTCTGAAAACAAGTGACAAAAGAAAAACAAACCAATGTGGCTCTGGCCACATCTCAACCATATCTCATTTCTACAACAAAGAGAACAGTGGAACCAGCAAGCCCAGTTATCTAACCCCAGGCTCAGGAGGTGGCAAAACCATCACAGGGGAGCTACAGGTAGTAGCAAAAGGGCTGTGCTGTCAAGAAAGCTCAACACCATTCTTGGAACAATGCATTTGCTAATTGCCTTCATTGTAGCAAGACTTCTGCACTCAGGAAAGAGTAGCACCAGCTAGGTCTCAGAAATCTAATCTTCAAAGGTGGAGCAAAGCCCCATGTTAAGTGAAAAAAATAGGCATGAAAAGTCAATTAAATTCATTAATTCAAAGAAGTGTCTCAGAGACACTCAGAGAACTGCATGAAAGAAGATCTCACAAGTACCTTTTCTGAGCAAAGCAACATAAAAACCAAGTGATAGAGAAATCAAAACAACTAAGAAGTCAGTTTTGATAAGCAAAGCTCCATGCACTGGAGAAGACTGCCAGGATACAGGTTCAAGGAACTCAGCTCATTTCTTCACCTCCCACCAATTTCTCATGGGACCCTGGGAAAGCACCTTAGGCCCTTCTCCATAGTCTAGAGGGCAATTCAGGAGGTGAGCTAAGACAATCATCTAATTTAGAAACCTTAGCAGGGTATCTACTTTTAGACAGGATGAGCACTGGCCTCCTTGTTTCAGTCCCCATCTCTGAACAGCAGGATGACATCGGGGATTCTTTGCCAAGCTGGTGGGAAAGGAGCATTTATTAAGGAACATGAAACTCTGAAATGCACTGTTGAGAGGAGCAAGATGATCAGAGAGCTGTGCATTGCTCTTAGTGATTTGCTTCAGAAGATTTTTCTAATTGGATGCATTGGGTTTGACTTCCTCAGAAGCCAGACTTGCCAAAAAGTAAGTAAACAAACCTGATAAAGCACATTTTCCCCTAACTGTTATTTGCAAATAAGTTTTCTGTCATATGCTGCTGTACTGCAGAAGAGGTTGTATACAGAACCATATCTGGTTTCCTCCAAGTGACACTTTCAGTTCTGTGTTTTCCTTTTCTTCATTAAATCAGTCTGTTGCAGCCTTTGCACTGATATCTTGTTATTTAGTCATTATAATCTTTATGATAGTTAAACTGGTACTTGCACAACCCATTCTTGAGATGCTGATTATCAACACATCTAAACTCTGACAATCTGGCTACATTTAACTTGTATCCATGGCTAAACTACAGCCTGCACCACCTGATAACCTGTCCCCAGCAGAGAAGAGGGATCAGAAAAGGAGAGGAGACCCACAGGTTGAAATGAAAACAGATTTAACAAAACAGCCAAACTAATACCAATGTCAATATAAAGCATATAAAGTTATACTCAGCCCCGTGAAGTTACGGCAGTCGCAGCAAACAGGAAAACATCCTTGGGAAGCAGAACAGTCCCTCCAGGGCTGGAAAGGAGGAGAAAGAAGAGCCCAAGCAAGACCAGAAGAAACCCCACCCTTACCAGCCTGGCCACTTTATACTGAGCAGGACATTTCTGGTCAAACCAAACACACCTGTGGCCAACTCAGCTCAGCTGCCCTGCCTGCCTCCAACCTGCTGATGGCCTGCAGACCATGGCTGGCCCAGGAGTCTGTCCCAGCAAAACCAG
This sequence comes from Megaceryle torquata, assembly GCA_024611175.1. NCBI lineage: Eukaryota > Metazoa > Chordata > Aves > Coraciiformes > Cerylidae > Megaceryle > Megaceryle torquata. Next base: position 48,015 of record JANIJG010005689.1, read on the forward strand.
GACACTATCTTTCCGTACTTCTTGAAGATATAATTCATACTGCTTGCATTTTGAACTTAACTGATGGAATGGTGCTCAAAACAATGCAGAAATATTTATTTTTTTTTTCTTTCCCAAACAAATTTAAGAATCCAAGCATAGCTATGAGAATATATCACAGTCCCACGGGATCCAGCCCAGCATTTCATGTCTGACACAGCTGATGGTGGACGTGTCTGCAAGAGCACAGGGATAAAACATAGAGCTTCTTCTCCAGAGTATTTCCCCAGGCTTCAGCAATTTGAGATTTTCTGGGCCAGAAGTGAGGTCTTTGCCTTATAACTTTTAATCATATTGTCAGTGACGTGAGAAAATCTCAGGCCAATTAAAAAAATGAAATCCCATTTAAGAACCACAGCAGAAACTTTAATGCCAAAGGGCTAAGGATTGAAAACCTTCTTTGTGCAGGATCCTGAGCTACCACAGCAGAAATAACCCACCACCTGTGCCAGCAGCTGAGGATGCCATCCTGGCACCATGCAGGGCACTCCCTCAGTGGTACTGGTGACCCCTGTCAACCCTGCAAGACCTGGGAGAGGGGACTCCGGTTGCCTGCCCTGTGTTAGACCCACAGAGCTTAATCTTTTGCCATGCTTCTCATTTTCTACGTGCTGCTCCCACACAAGAACAAGTGCAGAGTAAAAAAGATGGAAACGGGAGGAGCTGCTACAGCTTGCTGGGACAGGGGATGGCCAAGCACCTCCAGCACCCCTGTGGCTCACACCAAGGGGAAGTGAACACTCTTTCTCCCATGAGATCCAGGCAGAGATGGGCAGTAAAAGTAGGGGGGAAGTTCCTGTTAACTCTCACCTAAAAGTTACGTGAATTCTTTATTCACAGACTATTTAAGCCTTTTCCCTTTTCCCACCTGATATTTCCCCTCATTTAGAAATTGGCTTGGCTTCCAGCGGAACGTTCTTCCAGTTCTTTGTTGTGGAAAGTGTAAGTGGGAGGAAGGTTTCACAACAGTACATCCGAAACCTGAATCTTTGCAAATTGTCCTCCTTGTGTTTCTGGCAATAACAATTTTAGCCCTGGGAGAAACTGTGAACTTTGCTCAGTAAAGTTGATTTTCTCCTCTGAACTCTAAGCTGAGTTTGAGTTCTGTCTTTTAAATGGTATCTGGTCACTGCCACCTGGTGCCAGGACATGCATGGTCTGGAAGAGCTTTCTTTCCTCATCTGATGATGACTCCTCTGCACCAAGTGTCATATAGCTGCTGCAGTTCTGGGTCCAGCTCTGGAGTCCTCAGCAGAAGAAGGATGTGGAACTGCTGGAGCAGGGACAGAGGAGGCCAGGGAAATGCTCTGAGGACTGGAACCCCTCTGCTGGGGGGCCAGGCTGAGGGAGTTCCTAGTTACCTTTTCTAGTACATGAGCACAGGCCACAAACAGGAAAGCCTGAAGGAACACTTTGGGCATTGGCCCAGGTTGCCCAGAGAGCTTGTGGAGCTTGGAGAGAACTTATAACCAATCTGGACATGGTCCTGGGCAACCTTCACCTGGCAGTTGGGGTCAATCTTTTCATCTTGGCCTGTTGTGACAGGGCAAGGGGTGATGGTTTTAAACTAGAAAAGGGAGATTCAGACTGGAGAAAAGGAAGAAATTTTTGACACTGAGAGTGGTGAGAGCCTGGCCCAGGCTGCCCAGAGAGGTGGTGGCTGCCCCATCCCTGGCACCATTGCAGGGGA
>JANIJG010005691.1:0-44869 GCA_024611175.1 Megaceryle torquata
AAATAAAGTAAAAACCCATCTGGAACAATTGCAAATATCAATAGCATGTGATAAATATTTTTCTAGAGATTTAAAACTTACTTAATCTTTTCAGTCCATAACCTCAACTAGCAGAGCTTCTGCATTGCTGACATGTTACTGCTTAGTTGCACTGTAAACATTCAAGCTTTTCAATTCAGCTCTGAAGTCAGCCTTGACAGAAAAAAATTATCAGTATAGGAAATATCCACTAACATGGATAATATTAATGGACATATCTTTATAATATTTTTAAAACTTTTATATCAATTCTGGCCTTAATTTACCTTTCCGCAACATTTTATTGACAACTCAGATGCCTTTATGAAGTTGGAGATGGCTAATGGGAAGAAAAGGGTTGTCATCTTATGCAATTCTGATACAAATGAGACAAAAAAAAAAAGTGCTAGAAAATTGATTTTCCTTTAGTTTAACTCATGGAGTTAATCAAAATATATAAAACATTGATGGTATGATTTCATTGTTACTGTTCTGTGTAGCTCAGATGTTTTCATGTTCTCCTTATTAAATGGAATTATTTAAATGTATCAACATCTTTTGGTAGGAAATATGTAGGTTTTATACTTAAATGGAGAGGTGAAGTGGGCAGAAACGGCTGGCAGACATGTTTTAGTTTTTAGTCTGTTTTTGAGGTGTTTATATTCCCCTAATGACAGTAAGTCCTGAGAAAATAAAAACATTTTCCCATGGCAGCAGCAAAGTCACTATCGACTACAGAGTCTGTACTTTGCTTTCCAGATCCTATCAGATGTACTGTACTTACAGTAATCATGAGGAAGTTATTACAGCAATAGTAGTAGGCTAGGAGTGATTCCAGTTACAATGCCTGCACAGGATAAGTATTTTTAAAGGTTCAATTTGAGACAGCAAGAGTCTGACATGAAAACTGAAGACATGAAGATGATGATCGATAGACATGATACCATTTTAAATGACAAGAGCAGAAAAACTCGTAAGACAAGAAGAAAGAAATGGATGACCTTGTAAAAAGGCACAGATAATAATCTATAATCTATAACACCAGCCGCAACCGAGATTGTGGGTCTGCAATGTGTAGGCACAAGTATCATATATTTTCCGTGTAAGGGAGTAAGAAAGTGATTTGAACTGTAATTTCAAATTTCACACACACAGTGAGTTATGATAAATAATTTTAGGGCCCAATTCTTGAATGAAATTGAGAATAGTTTTGAAAGGTGAAGAATAAGACAGTCCTAAATCTGACTGAGGATTTTTCACTGAAAGCTCTTATTAACCCATCCTGCTACCTGGAAAAATATAAAAAAGTTATGTAAATTACCTGACAACCCAGACAGGAAAGATTTTGATCTAGTTTATATTTTTTGATGTCTTTTCATCAGAGAGACAGAAAAAGAGTACCCAGAACGCTGTTGTTCAACTGCTGCTAATCTTTGACCAGAATATGTCAAAAATCCATTAGAAGATGATATTTGCATTTCTCCTTTGTTCTTCATTTGTGCACTTCTGCACATGACAGTTTAGGAACTTCCTTTTGCACTTGAATGTGCATTGCCCTTTGCCCCACGTTACAAAAGAAGTATTTGAGTCTCTTTTACTGTCAAAAATATTGTTCAAATAGCTGGAGCTAAAGTAATGCTGTGTATTAGTAACCAAGTTAAGTGGAGGAAGTTAAAATCTATTTTAGAAGCCAGCCAACCTCTGTGAACTCTTCTAAGAAGGGCTTGATTTTTTTTAGTGGCAGAATTAGTTGTCACAGACTAGGAGTTCCTTGTAATTGTATGTATACCAATTCTTGATTGTGTTACCGTATCACTCACAGTTCTTTTCTGCTAGGTCAGTAGCAGCACTGTCAGGAAGCATATCCCACAGAGAGGGAAGTATCTTTATGTGTCCTTCTGAAAACACTGGGGAAATGGTATGGAGCAGTTCACTCCAAAACTCTTTCTTGGCTCCTTGCTGGGCCTGACATGTCAGATTTTTTCCAAGAGTACCTGAATGAGATAAGGTGATAAGGAGGAGCTTACTAGATGCTTATTAGAAAGCACCTGGAGAACAGTCTGACAGGATTAGGAAGATCCTGAAACAAAACATGATTTCATAAATGCCTATTTTAAAATTTTCCATTCATCAGGCTGACATCTTCAGTTTAGAGGTGTGCATTGACCACAGGTCTCACTTCACAGACAAAATCCTTCACTAGGATAAGCATAGAAATTTCCAACTAAATCTTGCCTTTTGGCCTCAAAAGGGCTGACCCCAGGGAGAGGAAACTCAGGCCATAATCATGCAGGGAGGTATCGCTGACCTCATCAGGGAAGGCAAAGGCACATTTAACACTGAATCGGGCCAGAAGTTTATTAGCCCCTAAACAGGCTGGGTCTGAGAAGGCAAAATGTTTCCTCTCTGCATGCTTGAAATTCAAATTGATATTTGAGCTGGAGAGGTTCAGGAGCAGACTCAGGCTGGCTAGCACAGTAAGAGGTACAGACCTGTTATAAAAATATGCTCTGCCTCTGTGGTTTTATACAAACAATAAATAATATATAATAATGACTAACTAACTATGAGGATTCTGTCCAACAGCAAAATATACATCTTTTCTTTGAGTTACATGAATGTTTTACAGAATGCACTATTTTCCTATATGAACTTGTGGCACATTAACACTCCAGTCCTTTAGTTCTGTAGCTCAACTGCTGAACTGTAACAGCAAAGGTTTTCAAAGTGAACTGGTATTTTGTTTATGTTTGGTTACAAAAAACAAATGGGATTCAAAGCTGCCATCTGCCAAAGCATGGCATTGCCACCTGAATATTGGCTATGCGTGATTAACAGGCAAATGTGGACACTGGGAGTCATAAAAGGAGAGCAGCAAATACCAGGAAAGAACATTTGCTGTATAAACCCCCATCAAAATCTGCCTTTGTAAAAGACTGAATGCAAATTGGTGTTATCCTGTTGAAATTGTCTCTATAGGCCAGCAATGAAAGTACCTACAAATGTAAAGATGTTGCTTTTAGCTACTTGCACAAAATAAGGGTTTTGCTCCAGTATCTATTGGGAAGTGCAATATTGATCGGATTGAATAATTTATGAAAATAAATGCCATGTGGGACATTACAGCGTAACCTTTCACAAGCAACGCCACTGCAGATTGCGATCACACAATGGGTAAATTGTCACAATATACTGGTAGTCCAATTTGGATCTAACCCTAAAGAAATAAGTCCAAATTCACAAAAATACTGGGCACCTGTTTATCCACCCTGAACATCCCTGCCACTGCTCACAGAGCTCACAACCCTTGCCTTGGTTTACTGCATTGCATCAGTAAATTAGAGACAAACTTGATGAATCCTGTGCAAAGACACTCAATTCTGTTTTGGTCATAAACATAAATAATTGTTAAGAATTCTTTTAAAAAAAATATGATTTAGTAACTGCCAAACAACTCTTGGAAGGTACTAGATGGCCCTTGTTTTTACAGCAAACTCATTCCCAAATATCACTTATAAGCATGTTGCATTTTAGCATTAATCCCACTGTTTCACATTTGTTTTTTTTTTTCTGGGGGAACAAAATGTGTATTTTCAAACTATGAGACTTATTGAGAGAGTTTTGCAATGTCTGAGCAGCAACAACATTTTCACAGCACTCTTCGGAGGCACAGTGGTTGGTGCATGAGCAGGTTCACTCTGCACATCTGGTTTTATCATGCTAAAGCAAATCAGAACCAATTCCCGCAACAAGAGCCTACAAATCCAGCAGCACTCCTACTGCAGTCAAAACCAGAGGAGCAGCTGTTTTCAGATGTTCATGCAACAAATTACACTCTCGGTTTCAGTCACAACATTTGTAGCTTTACAGGGTTTTCCTCCAAAGAGACCTACTTAGGTAAGTTCTCTAAAATACTGTCTATACAATACAAAGGAAAAAAAAAAAAGCAATCTTTTATGCATAACCCATGTGGAAGTAGTCAAAAATTTACAGCTACCCTGTAGATATAAGTTGATATGTCTAAATTTATTTTAAAATTTTACAGATTTACATTTATATATTTGCTTAAGAATATGAGTCCAGTCCTTGTTTTCCCATGGCAACAAAAATGAAATAGTGAAATCCAGGCCTAATGGCACTATAGATATTTACTCTAGTAAACCTGAAGCTGCATGATTTGTCACTCATGCATTTATCTATATATAGTAAAGTGGGTAAACACCGCATAAAATATATTTTGTGCTTCCTCGGTCTTGGACAGATTAGCACAAATTAAATTTCACACTAATCTGCCCATGGTCAGGATTGCTACATTTGGAGTGAGGGGGGATTCAGCTAATTGTAAAGAGTATTTTGCTCTCTAACAATGATCTGTGAATACAGCAAATATATCCTGGAGAGCTACCTTTATTGATATGCTTTATCAATACTGATGCAATAACAGATGATAACTAATATCTGTGTGCAGGAATATATTATGTTTCTTAACATTATTTAATTTGTTCACCAAATTTGAAGAAAGTTTTCTTTTTATTTGATATTTTCTTATTGAGAGTTCATATTCATCATTTAGGTTACACTGCTTAGTTATGTTTGACCACCCAAGTCACATGGCATTTGAGTCACTTAAGTAAGACTGAAGAATATACAGAACTGCCAGAAGAGGGAAGTCCAGGATCAGAAGTTTGTTCCTCAGAGCAAATGTGAAACACTACATCAGTGTAGCAAACCCTACAAAATACTACCCTTTTTCGAGCAAAGTTTACTGAAGCAGGACCATGCCAGGCATTTGGGACAAAGCAGCATGGATATAATACATAAAAGACAGCTTGTTCCAACTCCAATCTTCATGCTGATTTTTAAAAAAATCTGGGTAATTGCCTAAGGAAAATGTTCTATCTCTTCAAAATAATCAAGAAAGTTCTGGTAAACTCTGCATTTGTCTAAAGGACAAATTAAAATCCATGTGCCACTAGCCATGCAGGAGGCAATGCTCTTTCTTCTAAGTGGGTCAAGATCCATAGGCAACTATATTGTATATGGCATGGGGAATTGCAATGCCCAGTTGCCCCATTCTGGGAAACACCCATGGATACTTTAAGCATGGCAGCAGCTAGACTGGAAGTAATGGGGAAAAAAAATCATGCCACTCACCACAGGGCTGAAGTTCCGAATATTATAAAAATCTCTATTTGAAACACCCCAGATTTATTTCTTTTAACTAGAGACTAAACACTTGGAAGTATTTGTGCTACACAGTAGGAGAACTGAGATAATATTTTTCTTTGTTTTGTAGACCTAACTTCCCTGCAACAAAACCTAATTCTGTGTTCAATTACAAGCCAGGCTTTTTTATGACTTTTTTAAAAAGTACTACACAGTTAAAAATCAGGAATGGTGGTATGTAAACCACTGATAAATAAGTGTTAACAACTCTCCATACTCTTCAAAGAGAGAATTCTACACAGTTTCTGAGTAAGCAAACACTACATACCCACAGAAAACATTGTAAACAATATAAAACATTATGAAATGTATTTACAATACTTTGAATAGCTCTAAACAAAAGCTGTTAGACTTAGAATATTCAGGCTTTCCTCATACAGACTCCCCTGCTTTTATAGCTGTTGAATATTTACATTTAAATGCAAGGCTTCAGCATAACTTTGACACTTCTATTTTAACACATTTATAGAAACACATTCGCCTCTCATCGTTGCTCAGAGATATTTTTCCATCTTTTCAGAGCAATGCTAAGACATATCTGGTGAGTTCTCTCTAGGCCCTGCAGAAGACAGGGTCTGTGAGCCTGGGACCACCATGGCATCACTGAGCCCTTCCAGCACCTGGCAAGAAATGTCTGTGCATCCATCACAGGATCCAGGGAAGCCAGGAAAGGTACTGTGGTGTGATGTGTTCCTCTCTCAGGCAAGTCTCAGATAGATGGGGTGCACAGGCCTCTTTCAACACCTACATTTGTAACTCCTCTGCTTGCAGTCTGGCTCATCTTACAGAGAATGACTGGAAGTGGACTGTGAGGAAACAGCACACTGGGAAACACAGCTCCTCACCTTCAGGGCCAGCCACTGGTTAGTGCAATCATTACCAGTCGTATAACATCCATTTTGGTTTGATGCTTGGGTCCTCCTATGTGACTTCATCTGTTCCATATTTTGTACAGAAATATGGGATCTTAGCACTGAAAACCATATTCTCCTCCTCACTGATTTTGATCCTTCCTTTGCTTCCAAGAAAGTCAGAACAGTAACTCCACACAGGGTCTATTCACAACGATTTTTCTTTTCATGCAATGGGATGCTCCTTCCACCATTTCAGTAAGCAAGCATCCCAGGTCTTTTCCAAGAAATAAAATACAGGTCTAAAGTAGCAGTAACTCAGCTTAACTGATTATCAGAACATTTGGAGAAATCTGATTGCCATCAAGTTGAACAGATGATATCATAAACCTCCTTGGGGAATGTCCCCTTTAACTAGCAACAAATGTTATTGCTCATGTTTTGGTCAGTAGAAGTACAGCATGAGTTGCCGAGCCAGGATCCATTCATTGCAGTTTTCTCTCTCACGCCTCGTGAACGTACACAGTTGCTGCCAGTGTCCGGTATTTATCCTTGAAAACTTTGTCCCTTCCCTTTTATGGACCAGTAGAGAATTATGCTGATGTGTTAGAAGAGACTGCATCAGTTAGTCACATTTTTCAGCAACAAGTCCTACTGAATTCACTAGATCGTGGCGAGATGTAGCCTGGAATGAACATTAAGGTATTAATGGAGTGTGTATGCTTGATATCAAGTCTTCATGCTGAGCTGCACTGGTGTTAATCTAGTTTGATTCCAAAGCCTAATGTAAATTCTTAGACAGATATTCTATTTTAGCTGAGAAACGAATGCTGACAGTTTACTGCGAGATGACAAATGAATGCTGACATTTTATTCTTACATGTTTATAAATCAGTTTAAAGGTTAAGAGTCGTTAATGCGGGCAATCTGAAGAATCCATATACGTAAACAAAATATTCATTTTGTATAACTATATATGTCCAATGTCATTCATGGAAGATAAAAGTCAGATTAAAGAACGAGGGGAAAAATGCAAATTTATCAGTATTAGTTTATCTCTTAACTGGAAACTGAATTACCTGATGATAGGCTTCCTGATCAAACCCACAATATACAGTGTTTGAGGTTTTCTTGTCATTTACTTTAGAAACAGATTATCTACATGATGATTTGTAAAAAAAAAAAAGTATATATCATAAAATATTAACCCCTCCCTTTCCACATGACCCACACTGTAACTGAACCATTCTTATAGTCACTCTGGAAAACAGCTAATCAGCATAGTCTGTGATAGGACACATCAGTCTTATTTTTATTCAAAATGCTCCTGATATTACCAGAGCTAAGAAACAGTTGTGGCTTCCTCATTTATTTCCAAGAAAAGGTCTAAATAGTGCTCTGAGAAGACCACAAATTCCAGTGGCAGTTTTTAATGGCTGATGGGGGCAGCGTCCAGGTGGGAAAGAGACTGTGGAAAGTAAAAATTATTTATGGATTTTACTGAAACTCTGATGAAGACAGACTGTCTAGATAAGCATAGCTTATGCACCATGTTAGAAACAGCTGTGGAAGATACAGCCACCTTCCTCATCATACTCTGGCATTGCTTAAGTAATGTAAAGAGGTTTCTCTGTAAATGGGAATTGAGGCCAAGACCAATTATTAAGAACATGAAGTGAAATTGGTTTTGTGAAATACAAGACCAAAACCCTGGACTTATTTCTGGATATGAAAACACAACGTACATAACACACTTGCCTCAGCATATCTTTTCCTAGGTAGATTACCTACACAGTACACTTTGCCACATATGGTCTGTGATTTCAATTGTTTTCCAGGTGTTTATGAGATTTTCCTGATACAAATATGGTATTTCATATCTTTTGTTACCTATTAGCTAATGAATGAGACTTTCAGAGCTAAAATACATGGCTAGAAAAATTTGAATTAAACAATTCTTATGTTGTCTATTCCACTTATGAATATAGAACTGCAGCACACAATTACTTGGAAGTTATAGTTGCATTTCCTAAATGAGTAAACCACATTTCAGGCACACACCAACTACCAATAAAATAGCTATAATCAAGGAAACCTGAGAGCAGGACTTTGGGTAGTCTTTGAATGACTCATTCAATTAATTTTCCTTTTATTTCTCAACATTCTTGAATCACTTTCTTAATCACTCAAACATTTATTAACACTTTCTGCTCTTTAATTGTTTTATAAATAACTGAATAGGGAAATAATTGCCATTCAAAGCCAGAAATCTATATTAAGTAGGTCACAGGCTGCTTGGTGTTCACCAGCAAAGTACCTCCTGAGCTCACTACTGCCAGTTTCCCTTATTCAGACAGAAATTAGAAAATGGACTCTGAAGCTCAGGCTTAGAAAATGTTCAAACTGAAAATCACTGTTACACAAAAACTGTATGTTCCACTGTAAAACATTCAGAGGTCTGACCACAACAATGAAAAATCCAGAGCATTGCTAAACCGAAATTCACTTTCAAATTCAAGACAGTCCTCACTGCTTTCTTCACAGCTCATTTATACTCCTGCTTAAGATGCCAGCTGGCATTCAGACTATAGTTAGGAAAAGTTTCGGGTATGAGCTATTGAGACACAGTCAATCTTGGTAAGTAAGGCCTTTAATTTCACTGCTACGAGAACATATTGCTTTTTCTTAAGCTATCACGTGCAAGCAATTCAAATATAATCCTTTTCCTGAACAGCAGCAATAAAGTGCAGAGCTGCACTTTGCCTGACCACTACATATGCACCTGCCAAACGTAATAAACACATGTGGTGCAGGTAAATCATTACATTTGCAAGAAAATCTTTACATCTGCCTCGATGGCTTGATTGAATTGACCTATTGTTATTCAAAAGACTGAATAGGCATCTGGAATAGCATGGTGGTATGGCACAATCATGCTTTTTATATTGAAAATATTACAACCTTCTGAAAATTGTTACACAGAAGATAGAACGGTCATCTATACATGTTTGAAGTTTGTGTCTTGGTTTCTAATGATTATCTTTAAATACGCTGCACTGAAATAAAACCAAAATATCATTCATCAAAGATAAATAACTTCTATGTTTCATGTTTAAACTAGATTATTTGCTTAGGAGGAAAATATTCACCACCACTAAATTTGGAAAATAGCAATGCTTTGCATTCTCATAATACTTTATGCCTGAGGAATAATCTCTATTTAAACATGTCCACTGCTCAGGATCTGAACTGCTCATGGCTGAACCAGTGAGATCTCATCAGTGTGTCAGTGATTACATCCCCTAAAGCCAAGCTTCTCTATTTTCTGTGTCTCATATCTACATCTGCACAGCACATCATGCAGTTATACTGCCCTACTTGAATATCCTGAAAGAACTGCTTTTGTGAGGAGATACTGAATGGGTTTTAGGAAACCTTTCTTACGTCTCAGAGCAGTGCAGAAAAGGACCACCTTTTTAATGAGTTCCTACAATGGAAGGGGACAGCACCTAGAAATGTTCAAATTGTCATTACTTCTTAGGCCTTCTTCCAAACAGAGGCTAGAATAAGTATCACATCTCAATTCTGCCTTAACAAGAGGCATTCTGATGCTTCTGAAAAGAGGTTATAAAAATACTTAAGATAGCTCTTAAGAGGCAAACTTTTTCAACGGTACCTTCAGAGAACTGGAGCCTACCAGCTGACAAAAATTGTATATGAACGTTCACATACCTGTTAACCTAGAAAGCAGTTCCACACTTTCCTAGAGCACAATTTTCACTGAGAAGAGCACAATTACAGCTGTAGAAGAATCAGTTCATCCACTCTTCAGATGGGGAAGGTAATAGACTTGAAACTTGAAGCCTCTACTGTGTTTTGTGAGCTGAATCAGTGGTTGCCATCAGACAACATACGAAGGGGAACATCTTACAAGGTCTGAGGATTTAAACTGTTGGAGTATTAGATTGTGTTGATATAGTGATGGGAGATACCACTTTTCCATGTCTGATCTATGTTTATCAAAGAGTCCGCTAGATGGAGGGGACATGCCCAGATGGGGAAACAGACCTCAGCAGACACTGAGATAAGTTTTTGTAGATGTATTGTGCTTCATAAAGAGTGAATTTTTAAGATGCATCATGAAAAGTACTTCCATGTATGGCTGTACTGGTGTTAGGTCTCACAGGCATGGACACTGTCCTCTTGTGATGGATAACCCTGAACCTCCACTGTCAACAGCCCAGGGAGAAAAGAAATCTTATGTAGATCAAACACTGGTCATGCTCTTACACTCAACAAAGTCATCCTCCTGGTAGAAAACATGAACTGTTGTCTGGATGGGAGTTTCAGCTGTCATATATATTTCAGAGAAGGAAGGAGTCAGAGGATGATGTGACTCCTAAAGGTGTAATAAGGGTAGTAATGGTAGTAACTCAATAAGTAATTGGCCTTATCAACGTTGCAGACTTTTTATTACAAAAATAGATGTATATATGATGGTAGTTGGGCTTGACCCAAAATGCATGGAAACCCAACATCTTTAAGTGCTTTAAAATGATTTTAATAATTAACTTCTTATGAAGATAGTGATATAAGGTATGAGTAAACAAGATAACTGCAGTTTCTGGGACACCTGTTCTCAGTACTCAGTGGCATCTGGAGAAATGTTGACTAACTCATTATTTAGAATAAATTACTTTCTTCTGGTGGAACTGAAAGGAGAATCTAGTCTGCTTAATGCTAAATGAAGAACAGCATGACTATTTACTGCATCTATTTTCAGTGAATACGTCTACATGCATTCATTTGTTATATAAATGTGGATGGACAGAACTTCATTGTATTCCTATGAAGATGTCCATGAGTAGGAAGACACAAAATAAAAGTGAAATGTAGGACATTTGATAAGGTGATAGACAAAGTCCAGAGTTCATAGGACCATAGAACAGTTTGGATTAGAAGGGACCTTTAAAGATCTAGTCCAATCCCTTGCTGTCAGCAGGGGCATCTTTCACTACATTGGTTTGTTCAAAGCCCCATGCAACCTGACTTTGAACACTTCCAGGGATGGGGCATCTACAACTTCTCTGGGCAACCTGTTCCAGTGCCTCACCACACTCAAAGAATTTATTCCTATAATCTAATCTAAATCTACCCTCTTTCAATTTAAAACTGTTGCCTATTGTCCTTTCACTAGTGGCCTTGGTAAAAAGTCCCTCTCATTCTTATAAGCCTTCTTTAAATATATCGAAAAGCTGCTTCTCCCTGGTGCCTTCTCTTCTCCAGGCTGAACAACCCCAACTCTCTCACCCTGTCTTCACAGGAGAGGTGTGCCAGTCCTGTGACCACTTTTGTAGCCCTCCTCTAGACCCAATCTAAGAGTTCCATTTCTTGTACTGAAGACCCCAAACCAGGGTGCAGTACTCTGGGTAGGGGTCTCATGAGACCAGAGTAGGGGGGAGGGTCACATCCATTGACCTGTTGGCCGTGCCCCTTTTTATGCAGCCCCAGGTACAATTGGACAGCATGCACCTTCAACAAGTTTGCAGATGATACAAAACTGTGAGGAGTGGTTGACAGTCCAGATGTCTGTGGTGCCTTTCAGAGGGATCTGGGAAGGGTGGAGAAATGGACCAAGAAGAATTCTAATGGAATTCAGCAAAGAGAAGTGTGAAGTCCTGCCTCTGAGGAGGAACAATCACAGGCACTGTAACAAGTTCCCAGAGAGGCTGTGAAGTCTCTGTCCTGGAAGATATTCAAAACCCAACTGGACACATTCCTGAGCAAGCTGTTGTAGCTGCCCCTGCTCCAGCAGGGGTGGTGTTGGCCTGGGTGAGTTCCAGAGGTGCCTGACAGCCTCAGATATTCTGTAGCATTACTTTTGCTGGGACATGGCTCTACTGCTCTTTAATTTTGAGGAGCTACTGGCTCCTACTCTACAGCCAATGGTATGACATCCAAAAGAAGATGTTTGTATAGTATATAAATGCAGCAGAAGCTGTACAAAGGTCACAAAGACATATTCCCTTTTATCTATTTGTAGACACTGCAACTGGAGTGAACGTTTCCATAATTCATTTCAATGGGAGTTTTGTTAGCATTACATGTAGGTTCCAAATGCCTGAGCTGCATTTTTATGGGTGATTTTTTTTTAGCAGCAGTGGGTAATCCTGTAGGGAGAAGAGGTTTTGATACTCAGCAGAGTACTAACTTTACCTCATCTCCATTTCTAAGAGAACTTTAGATAGCAGGGTAATTCATGTTTTCAGAATGCTGCATTTTGCATCAAACTGATTACTGTAATGAAAAAAGTAATTTATTTTTATCTGAGCCTGCATCACATCTCTCACTTCACTGCTGGTTCTGAACATCAGTAGAAGGTGCTTGAACTATGCTTTTCCACACCAGTGACACATCCTCAACAGGATCTTCCACAGCCCAGAGTAATGGTTCATAAGTGTCACTGGCCAAAGCTGTATAACATTTCCTTTCTTTCTTTTTAATTTTATATGGTGATAAGAAAGATTTGGAATTTGTTGCTTGGGAAAGAAATCTGGCACTTTTATCAGATACAAATGAATCCTATATTATCCATGCTGGTTATTGGTATTAATTATGTTTGTCATGATCTTAGAGTAAATGCAAAACCTAATAGTGTTAACTATAACATGTGGTTGGTGAGTATTCACAGCAGTTTCATATCAGGAAGGTATAATGGATATTTGCAAGTTGAATACTTTTTTTTTTTTTATTGTGAATGTCAGTATCAAAGCTAATATATCAGACACAAACTATGATGTATTTTGATGTTGGAGGAAAAAGGAACACAGCATATTATTGGTGAGGAAGTTTCCTGCAGAGTAGAGCGAATTTATTCTGTGAAGTGGCTGTTCAAAAGTGACACTGGATCCTTCTAACACAGTAAAGGTCAAATAAGTGAAATCATGTCAACATGTCTTACATAACTACAACATTTAGCTCCATAAATTACATGAAAGCTTTGAATGTATTTTAGGGATACTATAGATTTCAGTAACATTATAGTATGCTAACATAATAAATAACTCCTGTAAACATTGCCAACATTTTTTTTTTTTTTTCTAATATAAAAATTACCTACCAAGAAAAGACACTTCTCATAAAAGGAAAGAGATTTCTGAAATAATTTACAAAAGCATACCACATGTCAGGTTTTTTAACACTGACGATAAGTCTCAGCTGCTGATAGACCAACATTTTCCCAGTTCTGCTTCATGTAAAAAGACAGAAACCACACTGAGGACAGAATCCCCAAATTCCTTCCCCACATGTTATAACCCTTCGTAGTCCTTCTTGTTCCTTTCGCTTTCTGTGGTCTTAGGACTCTGTTTTGCAGAGTAACACAGGTGAGAGGAGAGCAGCAGTAAATGCCAACTTCTCTCCATCCCCAGAGCTGCCCTCACACAAGGCTTGGTATTGTCCTGTCAGCCCTAAGAGCTGGCTAGACCTCAGCTGCTCAGAGACACAGTGAATTCAGCCACACTTCATGGATGAATACTAGGTTTTTATATAAAAAGTGAGCATTAAAATTATCACTAGTGTCAAAGTGCACATCCAACCCCTTCTTCTATGGAGTTTTAAAGTAAAAGCACACAACAGACTGAGGCTCTGGGTCTGGTGCCTAGCACTTAGTGAGGAGATGTGAAGAGGAATATAAGAGCCCTAACAAAGGGCCTTAACTGGAGGAGATGAGGGTGAACTGATGCAGATAACCCTCTCTGTTGAGAGGACAGTGTCTCCAAGTCTCCAGTGGTGGCAGATTAGATAGTCTAGTACCTTTTAGAGCATCGGCAAATGTTCAGATTGAGGGGTAAAGCTCTGAAAGAGGAATAGCCAGGAGATGGGAAAAGCCAGTGGTATATCCATTTTCCCTCAGTAGTTCTTGTTCTCAACTATGCTTCATCCCTTGTAGGTATCACTTCTTCACAGGACCCAAGCACTGAGAACTGAACTGTGCTTATGCAATAACAGACAAATCTTTCACTGATACATTTCTATATGTATTTGAGGCATAATTTGGAAAGCAAGAAGGAAAAAAACCCTACTATTTTGAACACCTTCCCCCCCCAACATGAATACTACTCTTACTTTTGTACTTCCCGATAGGTAGCTCTTTGCCTTTTAGATGTTTAATCCTTGAAAATCAATCTCGTGTTTCTTATAAATCAAATGAGCAAGTTAGCTTGGGGGAGCAAGTTGTGCAGTGTCAGCTGGACAGCAATGTTCACACAGTTGTGGATATACCTGGAAAGTTTGTGCCTTTTCCACCCAGTTCTGATACAATAGAGAGCAACCCTGTTTCTGCTGGCAGCTAAGAGTGCCAGTGAACAGATGTCAGAGCAGCTGTCCCAGGCACAGGCAGGTCCTTGGCACTGCATGGGACCTTATTCACCTGGCTGAGCCACAAGAGATCTGCCAGACTAGGATGAGGGAAATGAGGTGTGGCAAGTGCATGCAGGGTAACCCTCATCTCAGGTGGCTGCATCCCAGCACCCTGCACCTTACTTCTGCTGTGTACACTTTCCCGGTGTGAGTTGTGCTTTTGGTTTTAAGGAAGTAGAAGGGAAAGAGTTTTAGCTTAATCTTCCCTGAATTACATCTGCAGAGTTTCTTTCCTTTGGTCTGGAAAAGAGTTCAAAGATTATCCATTCAAACATAACTGTGTTTCAAATTCTTACTTCCACTTTTTGTTGTAAGACATCATTTGAGGTGGTACCTTTTCTATTCTGCTTTGAAAACTTGTAGCAGTAAATCAATGTGTTCCCTTCTCTTTGCATACTTACCCTAATACAGAAACTTCAATCACAGGCTGAGACAGCTTCTCTTTAAAACAATTTTCTTCCTTGAACAGTCTTTGAACCTACAGGTCTTTTATTAGATTCCATAAACATATCTCTTGGGGGTAGTTTCATCAGAATTAGCACGAGATCAAAAATGTCAAAACATCAAAGCAGCAGTCTGTTCTCCCTCGAGCCAAATGCCAACATAATCAGCCCACTGGTATTTTCCCCATATACCCCTAAGACTGAAACTGCAAGGTGTTTAACAGAGCTTCCTCAAAAAAAAGGGAAAGCAAGCAAATTGAAGGTGAATCCTCCCAAGTGACTGAACAAACCAGCCATGCAGGGGTACTATTTTAGGGCTACAGAGGGCTCAAGCTGTATTAACATTTCACATTTCAGGTCCTCCATTTACCACCCTTGAGACTTATGCTTCAAATAGGACTGGGAGTGGCAGGACAGCTTTTGGAACCATGTAGGTTGAGGACTGTGGTTTCCAGAGTCTTCTCAGTATCAGTTGGTCACTACAGTTCGGAACTTTTGACAGGCAGAAGTTGCTCTTCTTAAAGCCAGGGCCTTGTCAGTGAACATGAAAAAATGAGCAAAAACCCTCTTTTGATGACAGACAGAATTTCAAAACGGCAGCAGTGCGGGTGGTTACATTTACACATAGCCATTGCTGCAAGATTATAAATGATCCTGGCCTCACAGTTTCAGTGAGAACACCTAGAACTCTGAAAGCTCAGATGACAACTACTTCTGAAAGTGTTCCCACCTTTACTGAGTTCTGTTCATCACATTTGTGGCTTTTTTCTTATTCAGCACTGTACCCAAAAGTTGGAAAGGCAGAACTGTTTTTCATAGCCATTTGCACCTCTGGGAAAACTGGGTGGTAAGACAGCTCTTGATTTTATTATTAATTGTACTGTGAAAGGTTTCTGCCAGGCTGAGGTGTTTAAGGGAGCTGTGTGAATGCTGCAGGACTGCAGCTCCATGGGCTCACATGGAGCACCTGCCTCTCATCATCTTGCTGGAGATCACCAGTATTGAGCATACTTGGTTAAGAGACCAGACAGATATTTCTGGCTAGCCAAAGTGCTAGTTCATATTTCAAATAAGTTAAAAAAATGGATGCAATAGAGAAAGTGAAAAAAACCAGAAAATAGTGTGTAAAGTTATGGGAAAGGATGTTTCCTGACCCCAGATATGTAAGCAGCTATACAGACACAAAATGTTAGGGGTTGGAAGGGACCTCGAAAGATCATCTAGTCCAACCCTGCTGCTAGAGCAGGATCACCTAGCTCAGGTCACACAGGACCGTGTCTAAGTAGGTTTTGAATGTCTCCAGAGAAGGAGACTCCAACAATCTCCCTGGGCAGCCTGTTCCAGTGCTGTCACCTTCACCGTGAAAAAGTTTTTCTATATATTTACCTGAAACCTCCTGTGCTCCAGCTTGTACCCATCACCCCTTGTCCTGTCACAGGACGTCATTGAGAAGAGCCTGGCTCCATCCTCCCCACACTTGCCCTTTACATATTTATAGACATCAATGAGGTCACACCTCAGTCTCCTTTTCTCCAGCTAAACAGATCCAGCTCTCTCAGCCTCTCCTCATAAGGGAGATGCTCCACTCCCTTAATCATCTTAGTAGCTCTGTGCTGGACTCTCTCCAGTAGCTCCTTGTCTTTCTTGAACAGAGCTGCCCAGAAATGTACACAGTACTCCAGGTGGGGCCTCACCAGGGCAGAGTAGAGGGGGAGAAGAACATCCCTCGACCTGCTGGCCACACTCTTCTTAATACATCCCAGGATGCCATTGGCCTTCTTGGCTGTGAGGGCACATTGTTGGCTCATGGTCATCCTCTTGTCCACCAGGACTCCTAGATCTTTTTCCCCAGAGTTTGTCTCCAACAGATCAGCCCCCAGCCTGTATTGATACACAGGGTTGTTCTTCCCCAGATGCAGTACTTTACACTTGGCCTTGTTGAACTTCTTTAAATTCCTCCCCACCCAGCTTTTCAGCTTGTCCAGGTCAGGGATGGCAGCACAGCCTTCTGGCATGTCAGCCACTCCTCCCAGTTCTGTATCATCAGCAGACTTGCTGAGGGTGCACTCCATCCCTTTGTCCAGGTCATTGAAGAATATATTGACCAGCACTGGACCCAGGACTGACCCCTGGGGAACACCACTACCCACAGGCCTCCAGCTAGACTCTGCTCCACTTACGACAACCCTCTGGGCTCTGTCCTTCAGCCAGTTTCCAATACATCTCACCACACAACCATCCAAGCTGCACTTCTTAAGCTTGGCTGTGAGGATATCATGAGAGACTATCAAAAGCTTTGCTGAAGTTGAGATATACCACAGCCAGTGCCCTCCCCTCATCTATCCATCTAGTTGTTCCATCATAAAAGGGTATCAGATTATTCAAGCATGACTTCCCTTTGTTGAATCCATGTTGACTATTTGTGACAAGCCTCCTTTCCTCAACATGCTTTTGAGGTGGTGGCAAGAACAAGCCGTTCCATAACCTTTCCAGGAATGGAGGTGAGGCTGACCCGGGTGCTCCTTCTTGCCCTTTTTGAAGATTGGGATGACACTGCCTTCCTCCAGTCCTCGGGCACCTCTCCTGTTCTCCAGGACCTCTCGATTATGGTGAGTGG
The DNA here is from genome assembly GCA_024611175.1 of Megaceryle torquata. Classification (NCBI taxonomy): domain Eukaryota; kingdom Metazoa; phylum Chordata; class Aves; order Coraciiformes; family Cerylidae; genus Megaceryle; species Megaceryle torquata. Next base: position 17,577 of record JANIJG010005691.1, read on the forward strand.
CCAAGCAATGACCTCTGCCATCTGCCTCAGCACTCGCAGGTCCATCCCATCAGGGCCCATGGACTTGTGGATGTTCAGTTTGCTTAACTGCTCTCTAACCCAATCCTGCTCAACTGAGACAAAATTTTCCTTCATCCAAACTTCCTCTATGGTCTTATAGGACTGGAATCCCTGGGAGCTGGCCTTAGCAGTAAAGACCGAGGCAAAGGTGGCATTCAGTAACTCCACCTTCTCTCTACCCTTGGTCACCAGGGCACCCACTTCATTCAGCAGGAGGCCCACATTTCCTCCAGACGTCCTTTTACCTCCAACATACTTGATAAAGCCTTTCTTCTTGTCCTTGACCTCCCTCACCAGGTTTAGCTATAAGGAGGCCTTAGCTTACCTTGTTGCATCCCTGCATCCTCTGACAGCCTCTTTGCACTCTTCCCAAGTGGTCAGCCCCTCCTTCCATGTTCTATATACTTCCTTCTTCCACTTCAGTTTATTCATTATCTCCCTGGCTAACCATGCAGGTCTCTTAGCTCTCTTCATTTCTTACTCTTTGGGATGCTCTGATCTTGAGCCTGGAGGAAAAGGTGCTTGACTATCAGCCAGCTTGCTTGGGCCACCTTACCATCCAGAGCCCTGTCCCACGGGACTTTTTCAAGCAGTTCCCTGAAGAGGCCAAAGGTAGCCCTTCTGAAGTCCAGTGTAGCAATCCTGCTTGTGGCCCTGTGTCTGCCGCATGTGATTCTGAACTCTGCCATCTCGTGGTCACTGCAGCCAAGGCTGCCGCCTACTTTCACATCCTCAATTAGTCCCTCTTATTAGTACAAGGTCAGCAGTACTCCTCTCTTTGTTGGCTTCTCCACCACCTGCATCAAGAAGTTATTGTCAATGCTCTGGAGGAACCTACTGGACTGTGTATGCCTGGCTGTGTAGTTTTCCCAGCAAACGTCAGGGTAATTGAAGTCCCCCATGACAACCAGAGCCTGTGATTGCGAGGCTACTTCCAGCTGCCTGTAGAAGGCCTCATCAGCTTCCTCATCCTGATCTGGTGGCCTGTAGTAAACATCCACAACAATGTCTCCCATACTAGTCTCCCTGTTAATCCTTACCCACAAGCTTTCAACTCCCTCTTCACTGCTCCCAGGGGAGAGCTCAATACATTCCAGTTGCTTTCTCACATAAAGAGCAACTCCACCACCTCGCCTTGCTACCCTATCTTTCCTAAAAAGGACATAGCCATCCATGACAGTGTTCCAGTCATGTGAACTATCCCACCATGTTTCAGTAATTGCAATGAGGTCGCGGTCCTGAGATAGCACACAGATCTCTAGTTCATCCTGTTTGTTCCCCAAACTGCATGAGTTAGTGTATAGCATTTCAGAGAAGTTGTAATGCTAGAGAACCGCCCCACTGGTGCAAACCCAGCTACAACCCCTTCCCCCTTTGAATGTAGTTTAAAGCCCTGTCAATAAGCCCTACTAAGTCCTGCCCCAAAATCCTTTTCCCGCTCTGAGACAGGTGCATCCCACCTGTCCCACCTGTTGCCAGCAGACCAGGTGCCATATAAACTTCCCCATGATCAAAGAACCCAAAATTCCGATGGTGGCACCAGTCTCTGAGCCACAATCTATTCAATGCTTTCTATTTTTAACAAATGTGTAAGAATGTCAGTAATCTAAATTTGCTACACACCTAGCTAGTATAAAGTTTTACTTCCAGTGTGATGGTGTAACTTTGGGTTTAACCCATGCCAGAGTTGCTAGGTGCTCCAGTGAAGTAAGCAAAACATGTAAAATGTGTCTAGAAGTAACTCTGTACCCACAGATGAATGGGGTGTGCTTGTTATTAACTTGTAACAATGGGATCGGTCAACCAAATAGGTGATTTGTAAAGAGAAAGTGCTACCAGATATATTCTGTTGTGTGAAAGCAATTGGACTAACCCGTGGGAAGAATACAATACAGCAAGGCAGGCTTTAATTTATCTCTGGAATATATCAGGTACCCTCAGCATTTCCAGATCAGAAATACTTTGTGATAAGGCTTTTCCCTTTCAGCACCACTTTTTTTTTCAGTTAGGTATTCCCTTTAGCCCTGAGATTCTCCTGTACTCAGGGTCTCAAGCCACCCCTAGAGCTCAGCAAATGTAAATTACACTACCTGCAACTTTCTATCTAACTTCACCTAGAAGTTTTCATCTCTGCTTATAGATCCTTCAGAATTATCTTATTTCAATCCAGATCTAATGATGTAAAGCAATTTTGTTTGATGGATATCGTCAAAATAATGTTTGCCACCAAAAAGGTCAAAACGTACCATCTGTCTCAAATATTGCAGAATTTTATATACACTGGTGTGGTATTTTCTAATGAATGTTTAATAGATAATTATGATTTGTCCGGTTTACTCTCCTGGTGTTTGTAATGCTTTTTTCTCCCTCCTAAGTATTACTACCCAAAGTATTTGCTACAGGACCAATTTTGGCCCTACTGAAATTAAAGTGTACACCTGTTATCTTTGTTGAGAGTGAGAATCATCATAACTCTAAGCACTCGTCTACATTTAAAGCCCAACTAACCTCTAGAGTTGTTAATAATAGTTTTTGCTACTGATTCACATGTACCTACACTTAAAAAGAAAAAAAGAGGACAAATTCATTTCTGAAGTACACAGGATGGGTTGCTGGAAGTTGGTGGTATTACATCCTCTCCTGCTAGACTCCAACTGTCTGCTTAGCTAAAATATCCCTTTAACTTCTGAGTTTGGCTGTTCTGAGTTGTTCTGTTTCTTTGGCTGATACAGGAACCAAATTAAATACAACTGTTCACGTGACTATTCAGGTCATGGTTTTACTTTCAAATTTGTAGGATGAAAAATGCATCAATAGGTCACTTTATTATATAATACCTTTTGAAAAAAAACCAAACCAAACCAAAACCAAAAGCAAACACAAACCAAACAGTGTACAGAGACTGAGCAATTGCAAGTTAAGGTTATTAATTGTTCTTTAGGTCAGATTTTAATATAACATAAATTGTTGAATAGTATTTCTATAGTGACTTAGTGGAGCAAACTGCTGTTGTATTTAAATGTATGCTGTTCTTTTTCACTGAAGACCACTGAACACATAAAGAATCATACCAGAAGTGTTACAAAGCAGATTGTTCCACTGCTTTTGATATATGGATGTACTGTCAGGGAAGTATATCTTCCTTAGCTCCAGTAATGAGAACAGCCTTCCTGGTTTCAGATTTTCACATGTTAAGTTTTAGTTTAGACTAGGTTGTTTTAGACATGTTAAGTTTTAGTTTAGACTAGGTTGTCTTAGGCTTTGTTGTACTAGTGACCTGTCAGCAAGTGCTCCCCAAAGGGGAGGCATTCTTTGTACTTGTTTTCTCTTCGAACACTTTGCTTCCATTCAAGAGGGCACAATGTTAACTTGTTTGTAAGAGCTTCTTTAGGATTTGTGAGCTCTAAATCTTCCTTGAAAAAAAAAAATCAACCAAAAACAACAAAAAAACCCCCAAATTTAAAGAAATTACTGCCAAACTTCTCCAATGACCTGGAATTTTATTCCATCCATATACATGCATAGTAACAACATTTGTTGAGAAATTATTTCTATCAGAAGTAGAACATTATCTTTGTGATCACCAGTTGCAGTATTGCTACTCTTATATTTAAATATATCTTATATATGAATTAGATTCATAATTGCAGCATTGAGTTTAGGGTTTTGTTTTAGACTGTGCCTTTCAAAAGATAAAACTGATTGACATGACCTCATTACTTACAATACTGCTTCCAGTAATTTTGTTCATTCTTTATAAAGTATTGCATTTAACAGCAAAGGTTTAAAAATTGAGACAAGAGATGCATCAGCAAAAGAAAATACAAGTACTATACAAGAAAAAAACCTGCCATCTTCATTTAACGTACGTTTCAGATTAAGAAAGTGGACAGAAACATACTGCTACATACAAATGCAAAGCCTAATGACTAAGGTACTGTATCTGCTAAAATATAAAGTGCAAACTGAGCCCAATTGTTCAAAAAATTGAAATTTTAAGGCGACCTTTACAGCATAGTTGAAACTTCTTTGCAAGTTATATTTTAGCATATACATGTATCTGCAACAGCATATAAGAAAAAAATCAGGGTACACAAGTGCTTTTGAAGCTATTTCTAAAATGCTTTTCTGTATTGTTTGCGACTATTTTCTTTAAAATCTACTATACAGTGCAAACCATATGTGCTACACAATAACTATACAATAACATTACAAATGACTTTAATATAAAGTTTTTAAATAAAAAATAACATAACTACAGCTATGAATACTGCTGGTAAAATAAATTAATATTTTTGAAAATGGCACCAATAATACACTTTACTAATGGACTGTAATGAAATTACACCTTTAAGTCTTCAACTCAGCATTAGTGAAATCTCCTGATTGTCCAGATGTAATTCAAACAGCTTTCTTTAGACTGTATGGAACAATATGCTAAACACAGGTACCAAAGTTGACCGATTGTTTCATTTGACGTGTTCTGCTGCATGTGACGAGCAATAAAACTTCTTATGAGTTATAAAGTTTGAAAGATTGTTGAACTGGATGTCACACAGTCGGCAATACTTTCCACTGGTTGGGGCCTGGGTAGAACCATTCACGCCTTTAGCTATACTAGACAACTGTTCCTCTGCTGTAGGAATTGCTGGAGAGACATTTTCATTTGCAGTTAAGGGATTCTCAGAGATCCAAGAAGGAGACTTGTGCCCATCTTCATGCGGAGGATTCTGAGAAATGTTCTCTTGCTGTGGGTTTGCGGCCGGTCTTTCCTCCTGTTTTAGTCCCCCGTTAACTATTACCATGCCTCGGTTTTTCGGCAATAGTGGAAGAGACTCTTTCTTCTGCACAGCACATCCATTCGAAGGCGCCTGGCCTTTGGGAGATTCACCTTCTGTATTTGTGCTTTGATCTAAATCAGTATTATGAATGACAAGAGAACCAGAAATGTAATCACTTGGCTTTATTCCATAATATGGAGAAAGCTGATCTGCTCCTTTAGCTTTCTTTATTGCTCCAGGGTAAAGGCATTGTGGAAGAAACAAATGTTTGTTTTCTTCTTTTGTAGCAATAAGCTGGGCCGCTTCACTAAAGACTTTTAGTCCTTGAAGTGTTGCTAAGTGTGTGGAAAATAAGTTTCCATTAGGAGAGGACTGCTTCGAGTTGCCGTTTTTCTCACATTTGATTATGCTTCTTTCATAACTGACGTCTGGGCTGTTTCTTTCACTTTCTGGGTTCTGAAACACCTTATTGTCAAGTTGTCCCAGGTCATTACGCTGATGGGCAGTGACAGGGCAAAAATTCTGCTTGTGAGCTAGGTAGTTCTCTACCTTGTTAAAACTGATCTTGCATACTGTGCACTCATGGTAGTCCAGCAGCCTTTTGGGAGAAGTGGATGTCCTCTCTGATGGAGGTAAGCATTTTTTACTGAGATCTATTGGCACATCCATCTCCAAGCAAGACACAGTGGAGTGGGGAGTATCACACTTTGAAACTGGAACACACTTGTTAATAGACAGTGATGTTTCCAGATGCTTTGAGACTATTCCTGGAAAGATATCACATCGTGGATGGTAGCATTCTCCAAGGCCTTCTGTTGACTCTTGAGTAGATGTACAAGGATTGCCAAGATTAGCTACTTCTAGAAATCGCTGCTGAACAAGTGGTGGCCTTTGCTCTTGCTCTGGTAGGCACATCTCGTACATCTTCCTTCGCTTCCGGGTACGCATTGTTCTCTGCATGGCAGGCACTTTGTTGGAAGCGGACCTTTTCAGTGGGGGATCATGGCGAGTGGCACAGTAATACTGCTTGTGGACCATGTACGTTTCATGTCTGCTGAAAGTAATATTACAAGCTTCACACGTGGTCTTGTTAGGATCACTCTCTCCTTCTACTAAAGGAGCATTGGGATTCTTCACATCAGAAGGTTTTCCGTTTATCTTCTCATCGCCGTTGCTTGCTGTAGACAACTTCTTAGATTGTGCTGTAAAGTCTTTTTCGTGACTTTTATTGTTTGGCCCAATCAAATCTAAAACATTGGAAGAGTTTATGCAAGATGTCTGCAGAAGCTGATTTTCTGGATCTGATGTGTGAGGAGCTGCATTCAGGATATTTATAGAGCTTTGACCATTACCGGGACTTACAGCTTCAGGCATTTTTTCTGGAACACTGGAAAAATCTGGTGACTTTGCCATCTGCTGCCATCGGCTGCTGCAGTAATGCTTTTTGTGTACCAAGTAATTGTCCAAATTATTGAATGTTATGTTACACTCAAAACATGTAGCCCCCTTGGGCATCAAAGGACTGTAGATGACAGGAGGATAATTGCTACTTCCATGCCTCAGTCTTCGATGGACCAGTTCAGACATTTTGGCTAATATCTCTGACGCCTGAGGAACCACAGTGATGTCTTGGGGAAAAGCAAACTGGGAAAGAAAAGGTCCCATTGGGAAAGAAGGACCAATATTAGGCTGAACTGGCGATGAAGCAAGTCTTGGACTGGATGGTTCAGATTTTATTTTAGTGTATGAAAAACTCTGCTTATTTGTTGCAGGCTGGGTTTCTGGCCTCTGGTTTGGAAGGAAAAGTGGAGCCTTTTTATCACATTTATCAAGCTCTGTATCAGAACTTGCATCTTTAGTCTGCATGGTCTTCTGGCTCTGGGAAACATCATTTCTGCTCAACAGGTCTGTTGCTGGCTGTAAACCTTCTTCATTTCCACTTGGAGAGTGCTCAATGTCACTTTCTCTCTGAATTTTGTTGCCAGAGACATGTAACTCTTGGTGCTGCAGTAGCTCCCTCTGAGTTTGGAAGCCAAAATGGCAGTGATTGCATCTAAAGGCAGCTTGAGTAAGATGTGAGAACAGGTGCTGATGAAAGTTAATCACCGAGTCTGCAGTGTAAGTGCAAACTGTGCATTTCAGACTAGCTCCGGGAGGGAGGAATTCTTCCATTTTCACTCCTATAGAAAAGACAAATAAAATACAAAATAAAGTGACCATTTTGCCCTTGAGGAAGTATACTGCAAAATCAGTTGCACAGAAGATACAAACACAGGGACAACAACTAATTTTCTTCTGATGGGATGGTGTTAGTCACCCTGAAAATGCTTGAAATGGTTCAGAATATCTTTCCTTGAACTGCTGGAGGATATTCCCAGACTTCTGCTCTGCTTTGGAGGGCCTTACTATCTGCATGCATTCAGCAGACATGAAGGGAAAGAAAGAACAAGGGAAAGGATAAAAATAGACTGGACTTACTCTAAATGAAAAGGTCTTAGAAATGACAGTTTTAACTAAAGGAGACATTATGCTCCCCGTACATAATCAATGGAAATTCTGAATGCACAGAAAGCATATCAAGGTCAAGAGTTATGATGCCTTATTTTGGTTATGATGCAGCTTGAAGTACAGCCCTCAAACTCAGAGTGCTTGGAAGCCACAGACAGAGCCAAAGTAGCATTCTGACTATTCCTGATGCTCAGCTCTTTGCCTGCATTGAGTTGGCTGTAGTTTAGGAACAGGATATAGATCTGTTCTTTTCATAAAGGACTGATGAGTTACAGTCGTTGTAAACGGAGGAGGTGGAGTAAGACACGGCTTCACCAACATTTTATTTTCCACATATAATGGCCACAGACAACTACTGCTATAATACTACACCTTTTCCTCATGAAATCACTACACCTTTTCCTTATGAAATCACTACACCTTTTCCTCATGAAATCACTACATCTTTCCCTATCAAGAGCAGCACATTCAAAGCCATCTTACAATCACTGCTAAACCAAAAAAACCCCAACTTTTCACAGTATTCTGAAACAGAAAATGCTTTAAAAATGCTTTATTTCAACAACACAGAGCCTGATTACCATTAAAAACTGATATATAACTGGCAGGGATGATATTTGGAATGGATATTTGTTCTGTCTATGCACATGCATCATACCTTGGTCACGTTAACTAGGTTCATGGTAGTTGGACAAGATAAAGCTGTAAGAATATTGGGGTTTAATCCGTGTGCAGTCATTCTGTTGTACCTGGAAGTCCTCACTTTTCCCCTAGCATCAGTGAATCCCACAGTTGTGAGCAACCTTTGAATCTCAACTACTCTCAGCCTCAGAAGGGGGCCAAGGAGACACACGGTACTTTAACTAGTGCTTGTTCCCTGTCAGGCAATTTTTCACCAGGAGGCCATATGAAGCCTTAGCTCCTCCACTGCCATGATAAGATGTTTCCTATGCTTCCACATCATGCGATACAGTCACTGTGGATCCTTGATTTCTGTTGGGGCTCCATGCTGCAGTGGTGTGTGTCTACTACAGCCCCTGGCAGGAACTGTAACAGAAGCTGAAGCAAACAGCACTAGTTTACAGAGCATTTGGAAAAGGAATGTTGCATTCCTACTGCAGAAGCTCTTATAACTTGCAATAATCTGTATAGAAAAATATTTACAGGATCTGAAAGGGAGCAAGAATGATTGAACTGACTGGTTTGTGAGTAAAAAGAAGGGGAAGGTCTGACTTTTAGGCTTTGATCTAAGAAACATAGCGATTCTTAATGGAAGTTCAGCAGGTTCTCAGACCTGTGTCTGCCAAGGAACACAGATGCTTATCTCTAGATTGCAAGAAGACATGGTCACTCACATCTCATGGCTGAAAATCCTCTCAACACCTAAACCAACAGCATGTCACTAAATACAAATAGCTGAAGCAACCCATTTACACAGTGGCTCAGATTTCAGAATTTTCTTCTGCTTGTGGAGAAATGAATGAATCTTCCAAGAGTACCTAGCTTTAATTACTAGACTGTAAGACATGCTGTGCTGCATTCACCTGCTCTTGTTGAAGCTGTTCCTTCTGTTCCACTGATTCACTGAACAGTCAAATATTTGCTAAGCAAGAGACAGAAAATGGCAAGAGACTGAACTTCAGTTAAGATCTGGGAGCAAAAAAAATCTGACCTCTAAATGACTGGTTAAGTGTTGTGTTTTCTATATAAGGAACTTTCTCACTCAGCATTATTCCACTCCTGTTCTGGGAGGTACCAAACTCTTCCAAGTCAGTATGATGCCTTCTAGATTTGTAATGGATGCCAAGTATCAGAGGAACACTTTTTACTTTACCGAGTCCACAGAGTAGACTCCCACTCCTGAAGGAGTTTTTACACTGCAGCCAAATAAAGCTTTCTTCTATGAATAAAGCACACATTAGTGTCCTTTAGATGTCATCCACTTAGCAGGAGGATCAGGAACTGATCCAGCTGATCCACTGATCCTAACTCCTGTTGGAGCCCTTGCCTCTTTCCAGGCACAGCTCTGTACACTAAAGAGGCAACATACCCATAATCTGACACTGCAATCTTTCTTATTTGTAGGTTTTCTTTGCTACTTGAAAACTCCAATGCAGAATGTTCTGCAAACTCTTAACTTACGTTTCCAGCCCTAATTCAAAACAAATTCAAACAGCACACTCAAAGGACATTCAGGGATGAAGATAAGATTCCTGCTGAGTTCCAGATTTTTAATCTCAGGAATTTCGTAATCCTACTTTCCGTGTATCTAGTATTATATTTTTAACAACATGGACAATGAAAATACTATCTCCATTTTATATTTATAAGAAGGAAAAAAAAAATCGTTATGAAACAAGTTTTTATGAAACAAGTTTCCTGGGAAAAGCACACCGAGTTCTGGACCCTGGTCTTTAAAGCCTTCTGCCTCAGAAACCTACTTTATGACCCCAAGATCTGATTTCAGAAGGACCTGCTTTCTGGTGGTGTGTATTTCTCCACTGAGCATCAAAACAGGGTAGGCAGAGATTGTAGTCTAGCAGGCTCACGTTTGCTGGATGGAATAAAGGCTGAGAGAGCTGGGTCTGTTTAGACTGGAGAAGAGGCTGAGGGAGGATCTCACCAATGCTTAGAAATATCTAAAGGGTGGGTGTCAGGAAGATGGGGCCAGGCTCTTCTCAGTGGTGTCCAATGACAAGACTAGGGGCAATGGCCGTAAACTGGAAAACAAGAGGTTCAACCTCAACATCAGGAACTAATTCTTCACTGTGAGACTAACAGATCCTGGAACAGGCTGCCCAGAGACGTGGGGGAGCCTCTGTCTCTGGAGACTTTCAAAAGCCACCTGGACTTGTTCCTTTGTGATCTACTCTAGGAGATCCTGCTCTGGCAGGGGCAGTTGGACTGGATGATCTTTAGAGGTCCTTTCCAACCCCTACCATTCTGTGATTCTGTGAATCCTGAAACAATTCATTGAACCTCTCAAAGACCAGGCAGCAGCACTCTAACTGTGTCTGGATTCCTGAGCACACCATCAGTAAAGAAAATCTGCCTCTATGTGTGTACAAACAAGTTGAGAGAGAGACCATCCAGATGAGGATTATCAGAGAAAAGAAATTACACTGGTTACCTGGGAGAGGTGCTTGGTATAGAATACAGGTCAGAAACTGCTGACATTTTCATAGTAGCTACACCCAATGCTTGCATGTATTTGGAGAGACATAGACTGAATATAGATCGAATGCCTATAGTGAATAATTCTTCAATTAGCTTCATCTAGAGGATGATACAAAAAAACACATGGTACTTACCACTGTGAGAATTTAGGTGCATTTCCAGAGCTCTTGCATTAGAAAAACTTTTGGTACACTGCGGAAAAGGGCAGACACTGGATATCTGCTGAGCACTATCTTCATTCTCCTCTGACAGCTGAGGCCCCTCTCTTTGCCTCCCACTGCAGTAATACATGAGATGGGCCTGCAGGTTCCGCTCACTTCGATACCAAATGCCACAGGATTTGCAAGGGAATATGTCCTCTACAAACAAATATAACAAGGGGCAGGTTAGCCACGGTGTGCTCAGTTCCAACCAATTAACACTGCTGGATTAATTCCCCTGACTTCTCCATTAAGCGCCTGCTTACTTAATAAAATACTGAAAACAGAGCCACGGGTTTATTAAAATGTCACTTGTAGGTGAGAGATGGAACATGGAAGACAGCTGTTTCTCTCAAAAGGAGATTTTAGAATTAGTTACAAGAAAACGAACAGCTAAAAGTTTTTGGTATGTTAAGTTAATTATTTAAATTAATTGTTTGTTGTGAATATGCAGTACTGATTTGAGAACTAAGCTGTATTTCCAATACATCACTACTCAATAGGTGACATCTTTCAATTGTGGGTTTGTTTTTTTTTTTCCTCTTTTTCTGTGCACAGAAGACTTTCCAGCATAGGGCCTTGGAATTTCTGAGTGCTAACTGTAGGTCATTCCAGAGAATGTGTATTTTCAGAATTCTTATGCAGTTATTACTGTAGGATCCTGTTGCTCTGATATCCAGGAGGCCAGACTAGACTACGTTTCCTTAAGATCCCACAGTGTTAAATATAATATTATAGTAAGCAGCATGTTTGTTTCCTGGGTTCCTGTTGTTATTATACAAATTAAAATTTCTAATGTTCTTTTGTCATCTTGTTTTCAATAATTGTTACTGTTCCACTTTTCACTATGCAGAACAGATATTTGCTAAGAATAATACAATTTTTCATTGTCTTCTACCCAAAGTTCTATCACCCTTTCTGAGGGGAAGACAATGCAGAGGTTGCACAGAGTGCTTGCCAGCAGCAGAGGGAGTAGATATTTTGATCATGTACTGCAGGCTACATGCTTTACTCATAGGAAGAGTAATAATGAATACTGTTTATTTACACAAAGCAGATAGATATTCAGTAGTTAATATCCCACCAGAAGGATACCTACAGAGTACAGCCTGCGTGTCTGTCTCAAAAGGACAAAAGACCTATTTGATCTTTCTGAAAGCAGAACCTGCCATCCTATCAGTGAGAATAAGAAATAAAACCCAGCCCTGTAGGGTACATGTACATTAGATTATTAAACAGTGACAGGGTCCAGACTAGAGCACTGGAACTTCTTGTTTATATTGTTAAGTCATGACAATGGTTCCCTCCACACTTTTGATTTAAGTCAGTTAACACCTTCCCCATTCCTGCACACAGTTCAGGAGTTACCATTGGCCTAGGATCATTCCCTGCAACTGTTTGGACACTTACTCACCTGTCCTTGAGACTAAGGGAAAATAAAATGATGAGTCCAGCCAGACTGTGCCAGCTGACCTCAGGATCAGAGAATGAGCAATTGTAGTCAACATCAAAACACATCGTGGTGACCATCAAAATTCCCACTGACTTCAGAATGCAATACTGCTAGTGATTGTAATTTAGTCTTGAAGAATGGTTTGCTGCTCTGAAAACATGGTATGTGTAGCTGATCATGTAATTCATTATCTTTCACAACAATTTATGTTTAATGTCAAATATGGATGTGTATAGGACAACTGCTCCATTCCATCTCTTCTGGGTGAACAAAGTTGAAGGCTCCAATCCACTGAAACGGATGAGTCTTTTATTTGTTAAATATCTACAAATGCTGCCAAAATTTACATTGTTTACTTTGCTTCTCTGACTGCATTGCTAATGCTTGTCTATTTTTCCACTCGTGAATTTGCATAAAATATTTTCACCACTACCAGTTTCTATTTTTCCCTTTGCCACTGAACAGTTGTACATAAATTTATGACACAAACATTACTGGAGCAGTTAGTATTCCAGTATATACCACTACTAGAACACTACTGATACAGCTTGCATCATTTGAAATGTTCATCTCATCTGAAAGTTGACATTTTGGCATTTGTTTTTGGCTTCAAATGGTTTAAAAAAATGAACTGTTGAGGTTTCCACAGAAGAGAAAGTCCAAAAGTAGTAACAGGAAATTCTAAGATGGACAATATGTACTATTTGAATTAATTTGACTGCTTTCTATCACAGAATTGAACTTTCTGTCTTAACAGATCTGACTTCCAGTCATATTTACTTTCTATGGGATAGATGGCCTGGACACTCTGTAGCTCCAGTTATTCATGGTGATTATGTGACTCCCATCATGTGCCATACAGAGGAAATGCATTTATCAAGTTTTGCATAGTGAGAGGATGGAATTTCAGGGAGCACAATGTGTAGGGATGGGACCTGAAACAGCTGCTGTCCTAAAGTGATGCAAAATAGAAGATAAAGGCTATTTGAAGTTTTAATTCCTTAAAAGCAAAATATTTCAATTAGTTCCAGTGGAGTTTCCAAATATTTAAATGTATCAATTCAGGAAATGAAACATTCAAGATCAAGCTGAATGAACCTAAGGTCATATTCTAAATCTGATTTTTCAAACAGAAAATGTTAGGATACTTTAAAACAAAAAACCACTTAATTTTTCTAGAAACTGATTTTTTCTCAGAGATCTAGCAAAAGAATGGTTGGAAGATTCTGACTACATATCTAGAGATGCATTCAGCATATTACTGGGCCTGCATCTAGCTCAAGACCTTACAGAGGAAACTGAATTTCACCAAGTCAACAATGAAATGTGGACACAGCTCTGTCTGGTCAAAGGCAAAACCAGGGTGGAACGTTCACTTGCTACAGTAGCAGCGTCCTGGAGATAAGTTACTCTGAGGTGCTGCTAAGCCTGTACAGCAAGAGCTGATGGACTGTAAACTCAAAAGACGTAGCAAAGATCAACAAGGATTTCCAGGGCTCTGCAAAAGGCAGTGTTGGCAGCAAAGGTGTTTCCAGGAATTTGATACTGTAGCAATCTGACTACTTTGCCAAAGCCCCGAGTCTGCTTCATGTAGATTTGTGCCAAAATACATCTTCAGCTGAAACAAGCTGTGAATGAGTCTTTGTCCTTTAGGTCAGGCAACTGCATCCCTGGTTGCTCCCTTGCAGCTGTTGGCTATAAGCACCAGCCTGTCCGAACTGTGGTAACTTGGTGGTCAGGAACTGATTTACCATGTACTCATGTCACTACTCTCTAAGGACAGCACTTAATTACATGCTGTATTTTGTCCATGATAGGTCTGTTGATGCCCAGAGGACATAAAAACATTCTTGGATAGCCACACTCAAGTGGTGATACTACAATAAATCAGGGCTGCTGTAAGGCATGATCTCTGCTGCATTTTGAAACAGCCACTGAAGAGATGTGTTCTTTCTTTCCACTGAGTATCATAAATTGTTACCAGAAGCTACAGCTGTAAGCAACAACCTTACTTGAGTTGCAAAGACCTGACTTTGTGAGCTAATGAGCCTATCTTATCTGCTTTTTTAACAGTTTCTGATCCTCTTGCCTGTGGGAGCAGATCACAGAAGCTCCACACGAGGGCAGGTCAGACATTCTGGGCAAAGCTCTTGCACAACCCAGCCACCAAACAGCTCTTCCTCCTTTTATGTCTGTGGGTTCATCTGAGATGATGTGGGAACAAAAGCAGGCTTCGAGCTTGGGGGTTTAAGTCGTGTGGTTTCTGTGGTCTTGAATTCACTATCGCTGTATTAGCTCTTCATATGTGCCTTAAAGTACTGCTGTTTAAAAAAAAAAAAGCCAGAGAATTGTATTTATCACTTACTGTTCACAATAGCTGTAGGCAAAATAGATGCCATTGCTGCTTGTTGAGGGAGCAATTGTATTGAGTCCAGCAGGCGTGCAGGATACATCCCTTCTGTGAGAGTCATCTGACTAGCAGCTTGCAGCCTTGAGTCAAAATCTACAACAAAGGCAATCAGCTCTTCACCCTCTGAGATGGCCTTGGTTGTGGTACACCAAAGCTGCCCTCCTACAGGAAACATAAAAGCAGAAAGACTGAATTGACACTATCAGATTACAGAACTTAAAATATCAGTGCCATATCTTCACACCTTTATTTCAAAGCTTCAAAGGTAAAGAGACAATTTTTACTTTTTCTGTCTCCCCTCTATCTATAAAGGTATTGTCAATGTCTAAGGATATCAGTTTGAGGAACTTTTCCAAACTATTTACATCATGAATATACATTGTAATTGTTCATTTTGTTTCCTAAAAGGCCACATTGTGAAAATAAAGGTGAAAATATTTTATATGGCACTTTTCTCATCATTACTTTTCACCAATATATTTTCCTAACTCCAAGTTTGTTTTATTTTGAATGCCAAATCACAGCACAGTAAAACCAAACAGCTGCAAGAAAGAAATCAGATTTCCTCTTAAGGGCGTTCTTCCCCTCCCTTATGTTTGCTACTCTCTTTCTCTAAAAAATCTTCCCTTATGTAATATTCTTCGTAACATGACTGCTTTATCTCTGCTTACACTGACTGAACTTCCTGAAAAGAAGATATGCCAAAGATCTGTTTCATAAAGGCTTATTCAAATAAAGGTTTGTTTAAAAGGGGGGGGAGGTGGAAGAACTTTCATCAGACAGTAAGATACACTATAGCTCTGCGCTGCAAATGTCACGTGTAGTGCATTAAAAAGAAAATTAACTATGCGAGTACATCTACTAATGTATTTGAATGCGATAGTGAATGCTCATTTATTTAACATGTTTAGACAGGCAAAGCACTTATATTGTGTTATCTACACTCTCAGGCCTAGATACATATCCAATACAGTTATGCCTGAAATAATGTTGCATACTTTATATGTTATAAAGCTTTTTTTTCCTCAGGTTTTGTATATATAGAAAAAGCTATATGTTGTATTCATTAGGCAAGCAAAAACTGTACTCGTTTTGATAAGTAATATTGCTGTGTTTATCTTTCGGCATAACTGCCTTTTCAACTGCACTTCATTTTTTTCCCCTCAAAGAGATTATAGTTTTAAAACAACTTGTTGCAAAAATCTGGTAGAGGAGATAACAACAGTGTATGATATGCCACAGCTAAATGGAAGAATTAGGACATTGTTTTAGAGAAATCTTGGACAATTAATTAAACCAGTCTATTAGCTTTCAAAGATGAGCAAACAAAACAGCATCAGTGACAATGTGTTTCAGTGGAAAAATAAAGCTAAGCTTCCAGACCTCAAAGTGGTATAAAAGTTTCAAAGCAGAAAAGTGTCTTTGTATTCACCATTCGATAGTACAGCAGTTGGAGGTGGCTCCAAAGTCTACAATTTACTGTGATGGGACCAAAGCATACCAAGGTTTACTACCCTCCAAAATTACAGCATTAAATGGTGCAAATCTGAGTAATTTCCTCTAAGGAATAAGGTAGTGAAATGTGAGGATAGTGCCATGTCTGCATAAATGCAGAATCCTAATGCCCAAGCAGGAATTCAAACTTTTGAAGAGCACAGTCTGACTTAATGTCTGGTAAAAGCCAGAAGCAAGTAGACAGAAGACTTCAGAGTTAAACTGGTATAAAACCTATTCGAGAGAGAACCAGGCTAAACTCCTAAACTGTACTTAATTAATCTCACAGATAAAAAATGATACACATGCTGCAATTTGAGAGCCTACAACTGGGTACTCTCGCTACAAACACCACACATTTCATTCTCTGGGAGGAACAGGGCTTCCGTTATTAACATGCACTTTTATTTCTATACAGAATGTGCACTAATCCACCAATATGTTTTAGTATATTTTAGTACAGAATAAGAGCTCTTCCTTGACTGTATTATTCACTGGATTTCTTAATAAAATAAAAATGAGTCACTGCAGAAGAACCAACTGAGACTTTCTCTATCCCAGCAAACATCTTGACATGCTGTACCCTTGGGGAGAAAAAGAAGGAAAGTGTAGTTGATTACTGGGTCTCCAGCTGCAATCAGTCTGGATCAGCTAGAAGGCTGACTCAGTCTCCTGGTGTTAGTGCTCCTCAGGCTGTTGACTTCTGTCCAGCAGCAGATTAAACTCGGACAGCTGAAGTGAGCAGTGACCTCAGATGCCTGCTCCACCCAGCTCCTGGAGGCTGTCACACCTACAGCAGGCACAGCTGAGTGGGATGTGTGACAACTCTGGAAGCACAACAATCTCTAGCTTCGTTTATTAAAGGAAACCAGAACTACGGAAGTTTAATCCGCTCCTGCATTTGAATAAAACCTTCAGCCCAGCAGGATTCAGATCCAAGAATTACATTGTCATTTTGTTTTCTTTCATCACACTCTATAGAAAATGAGGCATTTAAATGTTCATGACGTGTATATTCATGTTTTCATCAGTACATGATAGCATGCTAAGTTAAACACCCAGATGAACTTCCAAATGATGCATTAGCCCAGCTACTGGAAATGCAGTATGCTTCCTCTGCAGCAATAGTCACTCACAGGGACAGGACATGGTGCAGTCCCCTCTTAGCCCTTTCCATGCTTGCTTGCACAGGGTAAGGCAATAGCTGCCGTTTTGAAGGTGCAAACAACTTTATTCCCCCTGATGCAGTGAATGCAAATATGTTGGCCTTCATACACAGTGGCACAACAGTGGAAGTCTTCTTGAGCTTTCTACTGCACAGTCAGGGAAGTGGCGTAAAGAGAACAAGGCTTCCAAATTTAATAGGAAGTTCCAGTCATGACTACCGTATGACTTATTATGCTGTCTAGACATGCTTTTCAGGGATCTGGGCTTCTTTACCGTTGGTGGTTATGAAAAAAGTAAATTCTCACTTCCCACAAACATTTTTACAAGCTAACACATGACTGACATATACAATGTAATTTCTCAGGAGCACATTTTTTTCATAAAGCAAAGGGCAGTGTTAATGACAGATTTTTCAAGAGGATAATATGGAAGTCTTCACCAAATGCTGGTGGCAGTGGAGAAAGAGCTAGGAAGATGTCTGCTCGAAATATTTGCAAAGACATGAAGATTTCATAAGGAAACACGAAGACCTATTATTTATATGAGATGAAGTTCTGACTAAGCTGGCTAAAATTCTTTTAACCAACTGCTCCTTATGTTAGAAAAAGCTTATGGGGATGAAACAATTCTACCAGAACTTTACTAGACCAGGTTTCTCAGTCCTAAGACACACAGGCAGCAGAAGAAGAGAAATGAAGAACATCCAGATAAGCTCTAATAGGGATGAACAACAGTCCCTCAGAAATGAAGTTGTGGTTATACTGTTTGGTTAGGAAATAAAACAATGGTAGATTGTTGATTTTGGCTCTCTTCTCACCTGTAAGGAGTAGACTGGTTATAGATTTGTAGTGAAAAGGGCCTTACTGGTTTTACATGGTCGGTAAGAAAAGCCTTACTCTTGTTCGAGTACAGAAGGGAAGTTTTAATTTTAAATACTAGGAGGCTTTGTAATATTGCAAAGCCGTTTTCTTTGTAAGTCTAGTTCTGACTCTGTGAAATTAAAAATAAGCTTCTGGAGCCTGCAATTTATTGTTTTATATCTATGGTTAAACCAAAGAAATTTATGTGATATATATTACATACATGTCAGGCAGAAGAGAATAAAATGTCTGTAAACACTATGTATTTATTTGAACTCTTCTTCTAGTTCACATTGCAAGAAATCAGAAATGCTCATTTAATCACAGAAAGTTGGGAAAGTTAAAGACTATCTTGTTGTGCAAACTACGGCAAAAAATGACATGCCAAGTGCATTGGCATGAGTTCTTTATCAAATGACATCAGGCACTGAAGCAGCTATCTGATACTTTCAGTTTCCACCAAATGGAAAGGTTATTTCAGGATTCTCTTCTTTGTCTGCTTCTTTCACTAAAACATTTTTGCTGTTTGGAAAAAAAAAACAAACCACCAACAAACCAAAAAACACCACACCACCAACAAACAAACCACAACCCGGCACCCCTAAAAAACCACAACAAACCAACTTTCTGTGCAAAGAAAAAAAGTAAGGTCCTGATGTCCCTGAAAAGCTGTGGACTTACTGTTCTTTGTAATGTTTATGATCAAGATTCTTGTGCAAACAGATCTGGTTCCTAACAGGAAGCTTATAAATCATACTCATAATTGCTGTCAAAACTGCAGTGGAGTGTACTGCAAGTTTCGATAATAAAGAATAGAGTCACAGTTCAAACTTGATTACATTTTGGAAATTCATGCTGCTCTTACAAGAATCAGTGGTCTTAAATATCTTCTTCTCCTGCCAAATTTTTCACTTGCACTTTTTATTATTTATGAAATCAGTGTCTGCACAATGTCATGCGGACCTCTGCTGATAAACTCTAATTAAGATTAAGACAAGCCTTTTGGAAAGGATCCCATCATTAGCAAACACGATAAACACAAAAATACTCCCTACTTGTCAACCAGGAGCAATTCAGTAACCTAACAGTATTATCTGTTGCTAGGCTACAGAGCTGACAAAGCTTCAATTATATTGTATGGCCATACCTATAGAATACTGTATGAGCAAAATGTATCTAATATAAAAGCATTTAACTTCATCCATGCTATCTCTAATTCATGGCTTCTTTCAATGGCAAAAATCAGGTTAATAATTACATAGCATGCTGGAAAAAATCTTAGCGATGTGTCATGTTTGCACAGTTTTTTCTAATTTATCTCTATGACTGATAGACATTTGCTGTGCAAAAATAATAAAATGCAAGCAATGGGATGCTGTAAACCACAAATGCAACTACGTCTGGGCTCATCAAGATATTGAACCACACTTAGTATAAAAATATATACAGTAAATTGAACCAATTAAATAATATTTAGATGCAGCAAAACTCTATCTTCTATATTCAGAGTAAGGACTACTGTGGAGATAGATTGCATGCTAGTATCAAACTTTATGTAGTACAGACATCTAAAATACAAGTGAAACTTGATTTTTTTTTTTTTTTAACAGCCCCCCATTTTTTCCTTCTACATTTGGGATTTTTTTAAACAAAGCAACCTCTATCACCCTATTTGGAATCAGCAATTTGCACTGAAGATTTAACTGAAGCCATGGCCCTTCATCTATTCTCACTGTCAGAACCCTACAACACTTCCAGGGAAGACACAGACACCAGCACAGTGAGCCTTCTGATGGTGGGTTTCTTTATTTAACTCCACTGGTAGGGAAGAGCTTCAAAATGGATGGAACCATAAAGCCTCTTGATTCATACCACTGCTTCCAGGAACAGTGACTTAAGTGAATAGCTAAAACCAATGTTTCCATTGAGTACAGCTATTTCATAGAAGAAGCGTGGCTATATTTTACAGATGAAGAAGTACAACAGCACTATAAACATATATTCTCAGTTTTCCTGTCCTTAGTATTTGAAGTTTTCCTTTGCTGAACTGTTTGAATCCGTTTTTTTGACCCAGAAATGGCAAACATCTTTAAGAGAAATTTAGGAAATCCAATTTTCAGTGCCAGTTAATTCAGAAGTACTAATTTTTTTGTAGTAAAATTTCTGCTTACTGGATTTGATTGTGTTGCTGTAACAACATAATAGCCCGTTTCCTGTACACACATCTTTTTGCAAGAAGGGTCAAAAGACTATCAGAATATATTTAAACAACACACTGTTACTCTTAGCAACTTCCAGGCACTGTCAGCCAAATCAGACCTTCCTTTCCCAATGAAATATTTCTATATGTAAGAAATGATGCTTTTTGTTAATGGTAATGGAGGTTGGAGTTAATTTATTATCTTCCCTCCTTTGTTGCACAGGTTAAGCATTTAAGGAGAATGTGCACTTCACAATAGGATGGGATCTTCATATTTGGATTCCTCCTGCTTTTCACCCATGGGGTTGTGACGACTCAGCGTAATGAATGCCATTTTAGTGTGACACCAGCTTCTGGCTAGATCTCCAATTTTTGACATGAACAAAGTACATATATCTATATGTAGACACATTGTTTAATAAAAATTATAATTAATTCAAATCCAATACTGTTGAAATTTTTGACAGTAGAGTGGTACAAGGAACAGAACTTATAAATTATGTGTGCCCCTTCTTTGAAAAATGCTTTGGAGGTTTCTTTGTGCATTGGCAAATACAGTAGGAATATGAGGTATTGTGTGGATCCTCCTGCACAGCACCTGATAAAAGAATAAAGAGCTGTGACATATTCTTAAAACAATAGAGGAATTAAAGAGAAACAATGGGCCAGCTGCTTCATTAATACAATCAAAAGAGAGACCAGCACAGAGGAGTCCAGATAATTAAGCACTACTCTTTTAGACCTTTTTTCTATAATAAAATTGCTAAAAATTTATTAACTACTTCATAGTTGTTAGATAGATCTATGTACTTGTTTATTTAGGTTGATTAATGCCTTTTCAGTATTCTACAACATGCCAACTCATGGTTCATACAAGTTTTTGAATAAAATAATGTAAGAATAAATGATATGGATCTGTGGTATATACAGCAATAAATCAAAAGCATTTTGTGAACAGTCTTCCCAGTTGCTAAATAATTCTTCGCATTTTTCACGTGTACACAAAATATGTACTTTGCACAGCATTTTTGCTATTCATGTATTTTAATGCCAGGGTTCCAACCACCTCTCTGTGAAGTGTCTCAAAAATCACCTCTGCAAATTCAGACTTCTCAAACTCTCACAAAAAAAAAAAAAGTTTTAGTGCTACATTAAGATTAATGAGATTATATCCTAGTGTCTTCTATCATTTTTCCTTGTTTACTGATCAAAGGAGATTGCCGAAAGATACTTGACCTTTAATTTTAACTAAACCACAGCATATTATAAGCCTGCAGTGTACTGACTGAAAAAAATGTGAAATCTATTATACTCTATAAAATTAGACCAATACAAAGGACGAAATAGTTCTGTTGCACTTTTAATATTACGTTCAGCATAAAATATGGACCCTGCTTAATTTTTAACTCACCGAACAAACTGCAAAATAAAAGAATTGCAACAATATTTTTCAGAACAAAACAACAGAATACTCAGCTCAAAGGCACTGGCCAAACTGAAGAAGGCCGCTTTTAAACCCCTACATTTTGAGATATAAAATGTCTGACCAGAAACAGGGAAGAAAAATACTCCTTCAGAATATAGCTCTTACTTCTGCACCTGAGTCAACCTGAGCTTTGGGCATGGCTTCAGCTTAGTCATATGCTGATGGGTGCCAGTGCTTTTATCTGGATAGATGATTTTATAGTTAAAGCTGTCAGGCATTATACAGCTGATAAAGCAAAAGAAAAATATTAAAGGCACTTGCCAGTCCTGGGGGAGTGAATGCTCAAGCCTGGCATCTCTGTGTCAGTGTAAGGGGCAGGTCTCTTTCCCTTGCTGCAGTATGACTACTGCTAGCATCACAATCTGTATTGCAGCAGTTCTCAAATTAATACTGCAAAACCCTTGATAAGCTGAACCCCAAATGAAGCACAGTGTTTCTGAAGAGCAAGGAGCAGAACGAACACTTAGATCTGACCTCTTTTTTTTTTTTTTTTCCCCACTGTTGTCTGCCTCCTTTTTGTTAGTTTGAGGATTTCTATGTGTTTCCTCCAATTAAATGTCTGCGTGTAACACTCAACAGTTCTATTAGGTAAAGAGGCAAAATAGATTAGTGCTCTGAAAATATTCACAGGAAAATAATGTGGTAATTTTATTTGCCATTTTCCCCCCTGATAGAGCTGTCACAGCTTATTTACCACAGGGGGAGACAGTTAAACCCATATCCTTAGAAGTTCTATGCATTTAAGAGGCTTATATATCTCTTCTGGGACCCTCGTTCAAATCCTGGGCTAATCAGAGTGAATACGTATCTTTCTATTAGATGGCTCTAAAAAGTCTTAGGTGATATCAGTTCCTGGTGGACGACAGTCCACAGCGTAAAACTATTAAATGTTTGGCACAAATGGCAATACTTATGGAATGAAGCTGAAAACTGTAATATCCTCCCACATCACAAGAAGTTAAGTCTGCTGCTCAGAGGTTGAAATTAAAGCCTGCCACAAATGCTAAACCTGTTATATTTCCCTAATTCAGCATAAACTCAAACAAGGAAGTCGATGGAGTTCTTTCACAAGTTTAGCAATTTCTTCCCTTTTTTTTCCCCTTTTCTTTCCAAATTCTTGTCTTGAATTGAGTGCTACACCTTTTTTACATTTGAATTGGGTCTCACTTGAGTGTTATTTCAGAATTTACTAATCCTTCAGAAAGGAAATGATAAACAGCTTGGAAAAATATGATAAACCCTTGCTGACAATGCCCACATTGCACTTCCATCACTACTGCAAAGGAGCTAGGACTTATTGTCACAGCAAACTCATCTCCCCTTTTACTTTTTACAGGATCAGTGAATGGGCACTCTCCAAAAAGCTTCCCAGAAGACATTCCCAGGTGACCCCTGCTGCCTCCCCTAGCTTTTGTGGATGCACCAGGTTTCAAAGACAGAGAGAGAAAATGGACCACTGAAACCAACTACTCTGAAGCAGGGCTTTGGATACTCATATTCCTACAATCCCTACCTCCCTAACAGCACAGCTGTAAGGTGACCTTTTCGTAGCCTTACAAACACAATCATGCCTGTGGATTGTCTTTTCAGAGTTATTTTGTGAGACTGGAGTGTATGAAAAAAGGTGGTGATTAAATGAGACAATAGATATGCTTTAATGGCACCTCTTTCTTACAGAGAAAGCAGAGTACGCTACATCTTATCAATGGATTTTCTGCTGTCTTACTCCTGCTGCTGTAGGGCTCTTTTCTTGCTCCTGGGCAAATGTAGACTGAATGGCAAAGGTACCTGGGAGGGAGGAAGGATTATATAGAGGGAGCTGGATTGATAGGTTGCATTTGTAAAGGAAATAAACACATTAAATTGAAGGACAAACGGGCAAGTTATAGAATGGCAAAACCAAACTAAGAAATAAATACCGGCTATGGGACCTGGCTGCTTATTCAATGCAGGGGCATGCTCCAGAAGAAGCTCAAGGCTGTACGTGAAACAAAAGCCACCTTTTATAATGAACAGAAGCTGAAGCATTTAGCTGTGTGCACTGTAACCCTGAGAAAACAGTTGCTATTGTTGGCAGTTATCTTGGACCTTTCCCGATGTTAACGTTCAGCTCACAGGTTGAAGTTCAGGAACTAGTTTACCTCAGCTGTAACAACCATGGAAGCAAAGTAGCACTTCTTGATTTGAAAAAAAATCTTGCTCCCACTTAAGCCATTGGAACGTTTTACACTGGTTCCAGTGGAAACAAGACTGTGACAAATCAGTGGCACTCTTACTAAACAAACAACTAAGTAAAAGGCATTAAAAGTAGATCTGCATGTATAATAGGTTCTAAAATGTAAATGTCATAGAAGGTACAATAAGCATCTAACCCAGTATTTTTTATTTAAGAAGTACCTCATTTAAAACAAACCAAAACAACCACCACAAAGGGGCAAAACACACACCAAAACTCAAAATTTCCTTCAGATGTGGTAAACCCCAGGTATCCTAGTGCTGCCTTTTGAAGTAGAAGCTAGAAGTAAAAATGACTGAAAATTCGCGATAATCAAAAAGCCTTTCCACCTTCCAAGCAATACACAACATCCAAAGTAAACAAGCATTGTAAAGCACTGCCAGTCTACTGTTTAGTTCAGCTAATAATAGAAACTGTTAACAGCAGAAGGTAAATCCGGTAATGGTAACAGCAAGAGTGAGCTACTTCTGCTCACAACTGAAATAAATAAATTAAAAAAAAGATTATAAAAGAGCAAATAGTGAACACTCTTGCTGTACACACTAACATGGATTAGCAATTAAAGAGGATTCTGTACTTAATGATTTCTTTCAAAACAAGCTTAATAAGAAATACCAGTTTACTGAGCATCATACAGGTGCACGGGAGCTGCCATTCTGCCTGCCTGGTCAGCATGATTTCTAAATGGCCAGGAAAGAAGTGACTCTATACCCAAAGGCAAGCTGTCAAAATTTAGGCTGCAGCTGATAAACTGATTACAAAGCTGCTTAAGACTTTGCTTGTAAACAAAAGCATTTATCAACTAATAATTTGCAATAAACTGGTGTAACTCCCAGCTGAGCCCCAAACTGTAATTGTCTTTACCATCTGCCTATTAAACTACCATTCTTCATCACCAAGCAGGAGCAGAAGGGAAAGAATCTCCAACAACTACATAACTTGCATGCTTATAAATAATCTGTGAGCATTTCACACATTCATTAGGATTGCCAGGTTTCGTATACTTCATTTTCTCTTTCTGAGAGGCAAAGAGGTGCTATAAAGTGGCAGAAAATAAATTAATAAGTACTGCCTGGTACAAGAAAAAATGATGCAAGTCCATCATACTCTGCAGTTTCTTAATTTTTTTCCTCTTTTTGCTTCTCCATAGGAATATCATGATGGAAGCCCCCTCAAGCACAACTTTGCAGATTAAACTCTCAATTTCTTTTCAACTTGTCAGTTTTCATTACCTTTCTTTCTTATGCATTCACTTCTTACAGCTTCTTCAATAGGAAGCCAGTTAAAGTATGTTGGCTCCCCAGGGGGGAGTCTGCCAGGGTCTGAGGGATTCTGCAAACTCCATGAATCTCTACAGGGTCACCCTTAAAAGCATTTTGCCTATCTCGTTGAGAGTCTTTCTGAAAATTAAATGAAGATACAGGCTTTTATTTTCTAGCTATTGACAGCCTTAGTCCTGAGAAAGGTGGTAGAGTTTAGACAAAGTTCAAAATTAACCACCTCTAAAGCTGATACACCCCGAAGGAAGAATCACTTTGTTAAATGCCTAAAAATACTCAAGTACAAGGGGAAGAAAACAGGAAAGAATTGATACTATGCAGAGAATGGCAACCCCTCAAGATGCATCTGCATTAAAACTGGAATTTAATAGAGAATCGCACTGTAACTTGGCACAATGCACTCAGCTGAGTACTGTCATTTGCACTCTCGGCCACCCACTGTGGCTAAAAGCAAGGCTGTGACCAGACACGTACAATTAGTTTACATCTTCAGAAATATCTCTATAAAATGCACAAACACTTTAAAGGCAACTTGATTTCTCATTGACTTTCCAGATTCTGACTAAAATAATCTATTTAGTTGAAGTGAGGCTTTACATGTACACAGAAAACATAACAGTTCATCACTGGGAGGAAAATGTGCATCTAAAATAAAAAAGAGAAAGGTTCCACCTGTTAACTGGTTGTTGACTTGTTAATTTTATTGAAATGAAAGAAGTTAAAGGATCCCCCATGCTCACAGAAGCAATCTCATTACTTTCAGGGATATCTTCCTCTACCTCATAGTGCCTTTGTCTGACCCTTTGTTACCACTAGCACTGCCTGTAGGACACAACTCTGTTGCCAAGAACTGAAAAAAAGAAATCAAATCTCAAAACAGTTTGGGTTCTATGGCCTTAATTGCTTAAGATACATTCTACTCAAGACAGTTATGCTTCTAAACTAAAGGAATTTTACATGCCTATGTTCATGAATACGCTGGATGAACCGGGTCTCTATACCACAGTTTGTATCCACAGTACAGGGACAGAACCCAAATGGGAAAACAGAGGTGAAAGTGAACAACAGCGTGCATGGATATGGACAGCACAGGTATGGTTGTTTATTTTTAAATGCTGTAAAGAAAAAAAATGTGTAAACCACTGAGACGTGGTGCTAAAAAGGACCTTTCATATCTCAGAGTTAAAAGCATCCTATGGATTAAGAAGTACAGACTTTAGTTTTAGTTTTCGTAGTGCTGAGGTATGTTATAAAGTTCAGAGTCACTATTCTCAAGACTTGTGTCACCAGTTACTTTGTTTTTAAAAGGACATAAAAAAGAAAAGTGAGAAAATATCAGAGGAGACTAAGCCAGAATTTGTAATTTCTTGTGGTTGCAACACAAAAGGCAATGTTAAAAGAATTCGCTGCTGAAATAGTACTTGTAACATCCAGAACCGTATTTTGTATTTGTCAAGTTCCTCAGTTGTTACAAATACTCGGAACAAGACGGATAAAGTAGGCTTGTGAGAATTGGGCAGATGTAATACCACGGAAATACTTCACAGCCACCTGCATCCCGCGACCTGTCGCACCCCTTTGCAGGTGGCTCTGGGCATTTCAGCGAGCAGTCCAAGCAGCCCAGCAGCACCAAGGGCCCCACCGCAATAACCGGCCGCCGATCCCGGTTTGTGCCGCGTTTTCCCTCGCATCCGCGAGCCGAGCTGGAAAGAGCGCCCAGGACACGGCTCCCATGTCCCTTTGGCCCCGGATCCCGGGACAGAGCTGGGGATAGGGCTGGGACAGAGCCGAGGACAGAGCGGGGACAGACCCGGGGACAGAGCGGGGACAGACCCGGGCCAACCCGCAGCTTTCTCGAGCCTTCCCCGCGCGCTGCCGCGCCACAAGGGCCGCCCCGCCCCGCCCCTGGCGGGCCCGGCCCGGGCAGCGCCGCCCCGCCACCAGCAGATGGCGCTGCCGCCCCGCAGCCGCCGCCGCCGGG